>JAPSGF010000105.1:1366828-1558325 GCA_035772895.1 Perdix hodgsoniae
TCTCTTCCTTTCTCTTCCTTTCTCTTCCTTTCTCTTCCTTTCTCTTCTCTTCTCTTCTCTTCTCTTCTCTTCTCTTCTCTTCTCTGTGCAGACTTACCACTAAGAATTCAGTGTTACGGTGAGATAATTAGTTGCAGCAAAGTTGAAAGTTTGAGAAGCACTTTCTGGGGAATTACTGAGTTTTCTCTCTCCCTATCTCTGATAAAACAGAGAGAAAATACGGAGAGAAAAGAAGAACACTTCTCAAGGACATTCGACTGAAACATTAGTATGTGGAAAATACAGAATTGCACAGCTACCAGAGAGCAGTAAGGGGGCAAGATGACTGCTAGTAGGGGAATTACCCTGTTTTCCCCAGTACTACTTGTCATCACCATGTCTGAAGCCACCAACAGCCAAATTTGTGTCCACCAGAAATCTGCCATTCTCTCATCTCAGCCCAGCTATGCTTTTGCTTCCACAGTACCCTGGGACAGGGAACTTTGAAACGGAGTAATAAGTTAGATGAGCATGTATCCCCTTTGCTCCATTTCCAGCTTGCAGTCTGGTATCATCACTGGGATTTTCTTCCTGTGAGCAGCCCCAGGGTCTGTGACCTTAATGGGGACCTTGAGGGCTAGCAGCTGGTGTGAGAAGGTGTGGATGGATTGGCTCTCTCCACTGATGTGACTCACAGAAGATGGTGAAGGAGGAGCAGACATAACCCGAAGATCCACTGAAAAGCTGAAATCTGAGAAATGCTGTTTGTTTGTCAAATGAACAGAAGTAGTGCCACAGTGTTTTTATTGTTTGTTTCTAACGAAGACCTTTGTTGAGATGAAATTGATGCTCGCTGCTTTGTGATAGCTTTTGTGGCTGCTTTGTATTTTCTGTCAGATGCACAGAATATCAAAAGTACATTTTCACAACCGAGAATCATTAGGTCTTGACGGAATTACTTTGCTTAAGGACAGTAAGGGCAGGTAACTGTCATTGTGATGGGCAGCTGATTGTCATCCCATTGGAAGAAACACAGTTTAGTCATCTCAGAGGAAGGGAGAAAATTACGGCATTGGATTTTCTTTCAGCACAAATAAATAAAAGGCACAAGTGAAACTCTGTGGCTGGTGGGAACATCACAGTGCCTGTCACACCCTGTGCTACCTCTCCACTCCTCTCTGGCCTCAGCACAGCAGAAAACATCTCACTGGAAAGATCACAATATTTGGACTTCTGTTACAGCAATTCAGCGATCTATTTGTTGCTGTCTTCTAAAATGCCTTTCCTACACCATGATTTTAAATACTGTGCTTTCTGCCTGGCTACCATAACCACTATGTTTTTCTGCAAGGCAAAGGTATCCAAGCCAGATCAGGCCAACAAACCACTGCTTTATCTGCATGCTTTGGTAAAAGACTGTATGCTGAACAGCTCACTGAGGGAGCTTCTGGAAGAAGCCGGGCGCAGTGCCCTGAGGAGAAGATGGGTATTACTGGGTGGAATAGGCCGCTCTGTTGCAGTGCACACTGTCTTTAATGTGGCTTTACTTTGCTGATGTGGGAATCTAATGATTTAATATAACCTTCTACCACACAAAGCTAATCAAAATGAGGTCAGAAAACAAAATTAGTCTTCTCGCGTTACTGAGAAGGAGTAAATATATCACTGACTTGCATGGCACATGACAAAGGACTACATAAGAAAGACCTGTTGGTGTTTTCCTTTTTGCAGGAAAACAAACCAAAAAAAAAGGCAATTTGAGCACATATAATTATTTTCTAAATCACCTTAGGACACATCTTTATTTTAAGAAAGGTAATTTTAAGAAGCTCAGTGACATTGAGGTGAGAGGTATTACTAGAAGTGCTGCAGCCAGGTGGGCGAGACAACAACTTCCCTTTCAGCTCCCAGATAAAGCAGTCATCTAGGCTCACATATTTATAGCACACCACGTGTGCAGGAGCCTGGCACTTTGCAGAGAAGGAGCATGCAATCTGGGTGCTTGGATGGGCCTGGTGCCAGCTGTAGGATCAGCCAAGTACTGATGGAGATTCAGTTTATCCACCTTGTGATAAAGGCAGTCTATGGATTGCAAAAGCACTGCCTTGTGGCCTGTCTGGGCTAATGAAGGTGAATTCTCCAAGGCCCACGCTTCTTCACCAGCTGAAGTTTTAATGGTCTTGCTTAATACAGAAGCAACCAATATGAGCATCAGCTGTGGGGTAAATTCGTGGTCCCTGAAATAGCCTGGTGCTACCTCCTGAGAGCACTCTGGTGTCCTGCTGCCCAAGTAACCTTCAGCTGCTGTACAGGTAATTTTTTTCTTTTTTTTGGTCTGTTTTACAATTGCTATTCAGTGTAAATACAAACATTGAAGCAAGTTGTTGATTATCTCTGCAGTACAAATTTTATTTCTTGCCACTGTGAAAAAAATCTCACAACAGCAGAGTCCTGCTGAGGGAAGGTCTTGCAAAGTAGTAATTAATTAGTCTAATTGAAACAAGGTTGGATTTAATGGCTCATAGAGAATTTGGTGGCAGGCAGAGCTGTTACCGCTAATGGTGAGTTGCTCAGCACACTGGGGGTACCTTGTGGTCAGCTAGATAACTAAGGAGTGGGCTGCTTGTTTCTAACGCACTAGAAGTCCTTAGGTCTATGGGCATCAAGAAGTCTATGGGCTTTTTTTAGTATGTTTTACCAAAGCTAGGGGTATGAGGGATTTACTGAGCTATGAGTTTGTCTTCAATTTACCCCAGTAGAAGGTAAGAGGGTGGCTGGATTTAGTTCTGGAGCATTCCATTGTTGAGATCTTATGTGGCTCTTATTATTTGTTCTTTCTTTAGGATCTTAGAGCTTTAATTCTGTCCTTGGAGTGTAAAAGCCTGTGTGTGTGCATGCATAAAGCTATGTATTTTTAGCCATGTTTTTGTACCTGAAACTCATCGTCAGTGTGCACAAATGCACAATATGTCCATAGTTTTTTTTAATCACTTGAAAGCCTTCTGAAAGTTCTTCTGTTTCAGTAGTACAATGAATACAGAACGTGGTATTTGTCTTCAAAGCATCAACAAATATCCCGTTATTCTGAGCTGGACATCTGATCAAATGGCAAGGTTATTCACTTATTTATTTTGCTTCCTAAGAGTAGATTGTTTCCTGTGGTAGAAACAGTTACTGAGTTTGGTGTTTTGCCTCTTTAGAAATGGTATAAACTAAAATATTATGGAGATTATTTTTCTGGAGAGTAAGCAGGACACAGGATGGAAGAAAACAAGTGAAAGAAGCATTAGCAGTTATTTGCTCACTTATGAGCACAGAGGCGATGCAGCACTTTAGCCAAAATGACAGCATTTTGGTCTACCAGGGTGGGGATTGGGCCAGTGCCTGGATCCACACATGTTCTGTGCTGGCTTCAGCTGGTTGCTGCAGGCACCTAATTGAAGAGCCTATGCGTAAGCACAACAGAAGAATACGTGTTAAAGCTCTTGTTTCTGTTCGTTTCACCTTTCCTAGTTCAGGACCTCATGCAAGTGACAGCCATACAAGTCTTGACGAAAACTTTGATGTGGACTCAGCCTTTAAATCATTCGTGCTTTCTGCGAGGTGGGACTGGCAACCACCCAACCCCTTTTGGGGTCATGTCAATGCGTTTGTATGCTGCACAGGAGAACAAATCTCAGTAGGATTGCATAGGCACTACTGCAGTGCAAATATTGAATTGTAATTACACTAACAAGCATGATGCTATTTCACTGGAAATTGGAGCTCAGTGGGGCTGTCCTCAGCATGCATATCATGCAACTGCAATAGCAGGACCAATCTTTCTGTGAAAAGAGGAGGGAAAATGAATATTCAAAGACTGTTTAGTTAAGCTGGTGCTGCTGTAGACTCTGTTCTTTCCCTCTGGTTTCTTTTTTGAAATGCAAATTTTTACAAAGTAGAGAAATCAAGAGATGGCAACCAATGGGTTTCTCTGGGGTAGGGGGAACTTCAACTTGTTTTTTTTGAATCTGTCTTCTATTTAAGAATTTTTCTGTGGGAAGACTGGGATTCTTTTGGGAGAAAGTGTGTACAGAAAAGTACATATATCTGGTAGCAAATAATTTGAACTACCATGTTCCTAGCTGAGCTTGTAAGCAGCAGAAGAGAAGCCCAAACCTGGGGCAGGGAACACATGGCTGGTTCACTGTGGAAGGCAACATTTTGGAAATGCTTGTTCTATTCATCTCAAACAAGATTTGTGCACACCTCTACTGTTTCTGTCTGTGTTACATTTATATGGTTCACCTGGCCTGGCTCTTCCCAAGATCAGTAAGCTTGCTGCATGGTATCTGCTGAGTCACAGCCTGAACCACTGATTGAGCACCTGGGGAAAGGACCCAGTCAGCCCTGGGAGCACAGGTGAAGGCAATTCAGCTGTGTGACTGGAAGGGGTGGAGCCTGGCCACACCTCTCTTAGACCTCATTTAAGGGCTGACTGCTACTGGAGAAGGGTCTCTGGTTGGAGGTCTCTCCCTTGTGGAGTTTTCCCCGTGAGCCTAGATCTTCAGGTAAGCATTCTTTCTTTGTAATATCTTTCCATTCGTGCTAGTCCTTTTGTTGTTGCACCTCCTGTATGGCTGTTCTACTGTATTGATCTTTCTGATTGTTACACGCCTCTTCTGTTTTGATGTATACAAATATTTACTGTAGCTAAACGGGAAAGCCAGATGATACTGGAAGTGAAGAGGCATGTTTGCTGAATTCTTTGACTTGTCTTTCGTAATCCTAAAAAGAAGAAATACATAAGAAAACTTGGTCTTTTTTTTTTTCTTCCTGTCTAATTATTTACCCTTATCAGTGAATGCTGTTTAAAACATCATGACATCTGCTCTTACCTATAACTTTGTCTCAAAAAGGATGAAGTCCATTCTCTTGTCATTCCAGAGATGCCAGGAGACATCCATAAAATTATATAAAATATAACAGTTGTACTAATTTGTACTAAGCTAATAAATGTTGGAACTAATTCATCAACTTTCTGTATTAGCCAGGGAGACTTCAGTTTGTCACAAGTTGTCTATTTCATCCTCCTAAAAGACAAAAATAAAAAAAAAATACATACAGTGTACCTTCAATAAATAATAAACAAGGTAAAAATGGCGGTTACAAGAGTTGGTTCTGTCAACATCTTGGATTAACGTTGTCTAGAGTATGTTGATAGTGGATAGGGATTCATTAATTGCTAATTATGCCTTGAGACTGTTTTGAAAAGAGATCTTTTGTTTGTGGAGGAAATAGCCATGCTGAATGTGTTTTGGAGAAAGGTTGCGTTTCCTGATGCTTAGAACCGGCTGCAAACTCTTCTAAACAAGTTGTCTTCCTATTCGAGGTCAGCCTGATGTAATGTGATATGTTCCCTAGACTGATAACACTAATACTGGAAAGCAAATGTATAAACTGCTGAGAGATATGTAGCTTTGGATATTGTAGCTAGCACTAGAGTGATGTTCTTCAAACTGTTGTGGTTTCAAGGGAATATAATGAACTGTCTTAGCAGCTCAAGAGATCAGGCTTCTTTAAACAACACCCTACACACTGTTGCAGCAAGTACATGCCCAGTTGGCTTTAAACTTCTTCCACAAGGGAGGAAGAAATGTGGGGAATTAGGAGGTCATTTTTTTGGTGTGCATATAGATCATGAGTCTTGTTTGTCTATTGCAAGCTGAAACATGATGTTTTGCTAGAACATAAAGCAGAATCATAAAACTGGGGCACTATGAAAGTCTTGTGACCTTGGTCAGGTTATATTCTTCCAAAGCATGGTTCTGTTTTTTTTGTTTTGTTTTTTTAAAAAGGCATATAGACGTTCAGATCTCACAAGATGATCTCTTTCCAAAATGTTATTCACAGTATCTAGAAGAAATGCTTAAGCTGATATCTGGAGTATCCATCCATCTGCTGGGTGTGCAGGCACAGTAAGTGGGGACGAGGTGCTGAAGTGTCTTGCTCAGTTCTGTTGGTCTTAGCTGCAGTCATCCACCCACTTGGCCACTGGGAAGGACACTTCTGCTTCAGGATTTAGAGGAGGCTTTGTCTCTTCTTTGCAAAGAAGTAGAGGACTGAAGCCTTTCCCCTGGTCTTTCTGTGGTTTTCCTCCTGCCGCTTCTACCAGGCAGAAGGATTTTCTGACACTGAAAAGCATTGCAGTGTTCTCCTTCCTCAGTTTCTGATTTTGTACTTCACCTTTCTCCCCTAATGATAAGACCCACTTACATGTAAGCATGCCCTGTGCACAGCAATGCAGAAACTGGAGGAAGAGCCACCTCTGATATGTGGGCAACTAATTTTGATAAAATCAGTATTCTTTTTCTGTTGTTAAAACTGTGATTAAGGATTTCATTCCAAATCTCTCTGGGCAATTTGCTTTATTCAGCCTATTGCTCAGGACCTCCAGGCACACACCAGTGGCCAATTTGTAGTCTATGCCAATTAGCACACTGAAGTTTATCCCATTAGAGATGCAGCCTGTCACCAGAGGAAGACAATGCCTCTCCAATTTTATTTACTTATAGTACAAAAAGAACACAGGGTACTGCTTTGCTTTCCTCTGGTTTAATCTGCCATCCATCACTTGTCTTTAATTAATCTGGGCAATTGCTGTACATTTTCGTGCTTGCACTCTGAGACCAACAGTGGTCTAAGCTTATCAAAGATACATTTTGGAAGGAGAGAAGATAATAACAGGAAGTACTTTTGGGAGATAGGTAAACTAAAATAGGGAAAGGTGACTATTGTCATAAAAACAAGAGAATTAGGACTGAAATTTAAACTAGGAGTGTGTGGGTTTGGTTGCATAGGTTGTAGGTCTTCACAGCTACAACCATTGTGCTGCTGCTCTCCTGCCTGCGGCTGCCAGGCTGCATGTGTTAAATCAGTGTTTTGCAGCAGTAAAGGGCATCTCTTGCCCTCTGGAAGTGATAATAGTAAGCATCAATCTCATACCTAAGTATAGGGAAATTTCAGAGATGGCTGAGCTTTTAACTAATATCTAGGTTACTGAAGATTTGAGGATGGGTTTTATTTTGCATATTCTTCTGTTGCTTTAGAAAACTTGGTGCCTTTATGGTATAGACAGTATTTTTGTTGGTTTTTGGTTCATGGGTGCTCCTTTGAGTAAAATAACTCTTGTTCTTCACCTTGACAGCCTAGAAGAAAAGAACTTTTCCCAAAATTTCATTTCTCCCTTCACATGCACAGAGCACATGGAAACACTGCCCCAGAGAGCTGAAAGCATAATGGAGTTGCATTCTGAAGAGATGTAAATGCTGTTCTAGCACTGTGCACTACCCTGACTATAATAACGTAGCTGGTTTGAAAACAAAAAAAAACACAGTTGTATTTAACAACAGTTTACTTAAATATAAGTGAATGTTTAATGTGAAAGTTCTACAAGACTTAGTTTTGTCCTCAGTTATCTTAAGATAACTAAAATATACAACTGTTCTTAAAATCTGAGCAAATATTTTGGGATTTGTGAGGGTTTTCAATTATTTTAAATCAGCTATAGAATGTCTACAGCTAGTTTAATAGGAGTTACTTCTGTGAATTTCTGCTATTAGATATGAAGTAAAATCCACTTTTTTTTTTGACAGAACTTCACAATGCTTTTAGCTTCCTCTTCAAACTTCAGTAACAGTTCAAAAGTCTGTGGGCTTTCTTGCTGGTAATGAAAGTCATGTTAAGTCTTAGTCTGTGTATTCTGTGAGTAGCATCTAGAAAGGTATAATTGGAAAGTCTGCAGTAATGTCCTGAACCAACTCTCTTTCACTTGGTACATCCCATTCATTTGCCATGATTCTTGCCTTGTGTAAAACAGGAGCTTCTCTCGTGACGTGCCAGCTCAGCTATGTGGAGAACAATGTCTAGGGTTGAATTCTGGTTCAGCTTAAAGCTCATCCATGCTTTTAAGGCTTGTCTGGTGCTTTGGTCACAACACTAGAACTCAACTGCAAAGAAGTATTTTGTGTAAACGTGATTTTCCTTAGCTGTTTGAGATGTTTTGATTCAAAACCACTGAGTCATCTTAATAACTTTGTGACAATTTTTTTTACTACTCTTAGGAACCTTTACAAGATAGTTGATTTTTCTCAGTCTGCTGAAACCAGACTTTGAAGTCTAGGGGTTTCCTCAGGGAAGCAAATTCTTCAGTTGTTTCTCCAGAGGATGATCCTCTTGGCAACTTGGAACTAACTCCCACTTGTTGCAGATGTGGGCATAGAAGCAAAACTGGGAGAGAGGAATTCATCATTTCATAGCTCTTTATTCTTCAAGGGAACCTTGCCTCTCCAGCTATTTCCTAAAGCTTACTGAAATTCAAGTAAAGTCTTTTTAAGTAGAGTTTTTAGTTGGCTTATAGCATTTCTTACATGTCCTGGCTGGAGCGCAGGACTCAAAGTTGAAGGAACGTGATGTACAGCACCATTTTTAGGTGCAGCACTTGACTCTGCTCCCATTTTGTTCATTCTCAAGTTTGTAAATGACGGGTCGTGAGCCAACAGCACAAATGCATCTGGCTAGCACACAGAGGATCTTGAAAACAGTATGTACTTCTAGCACTCATCAGATCATGTAGTGTGCCATCATGACTTTCCCTTCTTAGTATCTATTAAAGAGAATCCTCTGGGTAATCCTTCAGAGATAATGAGCAGAATGATGGTAGTCATAGAAACTGCTGCTTAAATATCTGTGTTTTGCACAAACTCTAGGGCATGGCTAATTAGACAAGTGATGGAAATCTGTTTCAGCCCTGTGAGAAGGCCTATACTGTGGAACCACTGTCATTTTCTTTGCTCTGAGCAATTTTGCTGTTCAAAAATGGTATAAATACATCTGTTCTTTAAGTGGGCTTGTTGATACTGAAATGAGGGGAAGTTTTAAATACAGGGCTTATCCTCTGTTGAAAACAGCATTTGGATAACTCTGAATTGAGGATGAGAAAGAAATTAAGATAACTGTAGAAACAGATACCTAACACATTCACGTTGTATCATAAATAGGCTCTGTTAAGCAGTTATTGAGTTCAAGATATCTTGTTTGAGACTGCTTTTTGAAGTGAATGTTCAGAGCTGTTTCTCTGCCAGCTGTAGGGCTGCTGGCTGTGCCTCTTTACAGCTTCAGGTTTGGAGAACTTCCCATAAAACACGTGAAAGTTAGAAGATGCTGCTTGAGGCAAGTGAAAGCAGTAACTGGCACACCTTATGGGTGCTCTGCCTATAAAGTCTTTGAAATTTTGGGACTCTTGTAGTAGCAGAGTTCAAAGAAATGATGTGTTTAAGGCCTGTGTTTGTTTCCATATGACCTTTTGTTATAGAGTTGTGCATGTGTTGAGCAAGAGTTACATTATGTTGTAAGGGGATATTTCTCCAGGCATTTTTCTTTAGAAATACTAATGGTTAATGTGCATTTGTGCTCCTGGAAACTATATGTAAAATTAGAAATAGTAAGTATATTCAAATGCTAGTATTTTCAGGTATAATCCATATACAGGTTACTTCTAATGACGTCACAAAGTCTTACTGGCAGATAAGAATATTTTTTCCTGTGGTTCAAGTGGTGATTGTCATTACCTCAACTGTAGTTTCTGGATTTTAATTTGAAAATGATCCTCTAGCTCTCAGTGCAAATTGTACTGAAGTCGTGTGTGTGTGTGTGATTCTTTTCTTTTTTTGTTCTATTAAAATTTGTGAAATACAACCCTATGAATCTGGGCTAGTAGTTATGATTACTTAAATTTATGAAAACACTTGGTAATAAAAGCTCAAAATTACTACACCTTTATATATATAATCATATATTCATTGACTTATTAATATTTTATCAGTTTCTTGCAAATGTTTCTCAAACTTCTGAATTTTCCCTTCACTCATTTAAAAAAGTGCCACTGCTCAACACCCTCTAGCTTATATAATAATTCTTAACCAACCATCTGCTCTGCTGATCATTGAATATGACATGGCAAGTTTGCTTTCCCTACCTTGGTAACATGAAAATATCTTCTAAAAGCTTAAAATAAGGAATAGACAGCTAAGTTTAGAGTATTGCTGTCAACAGCTGTATCCAGGTGGAGGCTGGACACAAGTGGTGTCTCTGAGTGGTCTGTCTTGGGACTGGTGCTCTTCAATGTCTTTACCAATGACATAGTTGATGGGATCAAGAGTACCCTCAGCAAATTTGCTGATGACACCAAGCTGAATGGTGCAGTTGCCACAGTAAAAGGGAAGAATGATGCAGAGGGACATGGACAGGCTTGAAAAATGGGCACATGAGAATCTAATGAGGTTTAACAATGTCAAGTGTAAGGGGATGCCTTGGGTTGAGGCAATCCCTGATGTGAGTACAGAGTGGGAAAAGAACTCACTGAGAGCAATCTTGCTCTGCTGAAGGGTTTGGAGCTTTCTGCAGTATTTAGAGATTTTTAGAGATTTTTAATGATTTCATTTAGGGTCTCTGAAAAAATCCGTTGCATCTTGCACCCTATCCTTCTGCAAGTACTTTTGTGCTTTCTGAACTCTCTAGTTAGGAGTTTCAGTTCTTTTAAATCTTTGACTGATTGCAACTTAAAGAATTCCAAATTCCTCCCGGGGCTGCTTTACCAACAACTGAAAAGCTGTAATACCTTCTTGCTTTATCCATAAAAGGCACCTTTTCTCCTCATATTCTACACAGTGCATAAGCTTTTGGGATGAGGTAGTCAGCTTGGATAACATCTCCAAGTACTGCAGGTTTGAAGGCTAAACAAGATCACCAAAACTTTTCAGGTCTTATTTCTGTGGTAATTTGTCTATTTGTTGATGCACTACTTGCAAGAAAGGTAGCTTTTAAACAGCACTTATTGGTTGTACTGTAACAATCAACTACCTGTAAATTGTACTATCATTCTTTTAAGAAAATTAAAACAGAAACCTACACAATTCTTTTTCTCTCAGCAACAAGGATGGATCTTTTCAGGAAGAAATCAGAAGTACACATCTTGTGTTTCAAGCATTTTGGTATTCCCTTTGCAGCTTGACTTGATCATAAAATTTACACAGGACTGTAGGTCTTTGTGATACTTAATGAGTTTTGGAAAAGCAGCCTGTGTGTAAGAATAGTCTGAAAAGGTTAGGCAGCTGACATTTAGGGAGGCAGCAAATAACACAAGTTGATAATGTCAAGGAGCTCGTGCAAACAGCCTTTGGAGGGCTACAGGTGGGTCCCAGATAAACACTGCAATAACAGGCAACTTCTATTTAAAAATTATGTTTTGGACAGCAGCATTATTTCCTGTTTGCCTGTGAGACTTTCTAGAAATGTCAAACAAGAATGGTGATATTTTACATATATTTTTCTTCCTAGCTCTTTTCAGGGGTTGCAGAGTTCTTGAGAACTGTCTGTATTCTCTTCTCTTGTGTTTGTGGGCAGGAATTGTTTGTACAATAGTCTTCTGGCTTTTAACCTACCCTCAGATATTTGTGTTGTCCCCACACAGAGAGCTGGTATGCTCTCCAGTAAAGAAGGCATCTAAAATTAACCACTGCACTGAATGCTTGTGCTATAGTATATAGCAGAATAAAACAAACATGATAAAACAAGGAAAACACAGGGTGTGAAATAGACTTGAAAACTGATCCTTAATAAGGATCCAGTGATTTGAAGGTCCATTGGACCTACCTTAATGTACACCATAGGATTTTGTATTGGTATATAATTTTAGTCTGAAAAGCAGTGGCTGACTTGCATCTTTTGATGCAACTAAGTGCAAATATCTGGGGGTAACTTCATTGTTCAGTAGTGAATTCCTGTCTGCTTAACTCATTGCATCCACATGTATTTCCTAGAATGCATTTCCTAGAAGCTGCTAGAGGCAAGGAACAGAGTGTGAGACTTCATAAAATAAAATGGTGGATGGAAGGTGTGTATTTGTAAAAGGTGATTATGTCCTCTCAGAAGGCATTCATGTTTCTGAATACTGACAGCTAGGATGTAGCTATACCTTCATGGGGACGTAGGGATGCTTGTGCCTGGCCTGGGCTGTGTTTGGTCACAGAGCTCCATAGAACTGCAGCTGGTAGGCTGTGATGACAGACATCCTGTGAGTTTCCATCAGAAAAGAAGCTTCATTTTTCAGATCTTGGGAATGGTGTTCTCAGAGTTGCAGCTCTCCTAGCCTTTCTAACACTTCTCTTTTCTCTTTTTGTAGAAGTTTGAAGGCTCTGACTCATTAAGTTGCGCTATCACTTTTTGTAATTGACTGAAAGTGCAGCAGAAGAAAACATTTTTAATTACATATATCAGTACTTGTAACTGCAAAACTTGACAGTTACTATATTCAAATCACTATGGCCTTCATGACAAAGACAACCTTTCTGCTTGTATTTGTAAACTACCTTGTCATTTAAGCTGCTGTCTCACATGATTGCTTGAATGTGAGAGATCTGGGCACTGCATCTTTTTATTAGAGAAACTACAGAAACTTATTTTTAGCATACCTACAAGCAACATTCTCTCTGGTACGCACATACCTCTACAGTATTTACATGCTAATTAAATGTGTTGCTGTGATGTCAAAAGTATTTATGAATTAAACTGTTTCCTGGCACTCTTAGGGAGCTCTGTATCAGCAGGGGGGGACGGACGGACGGGCAAGTCTTTCAGTATGGACCTCTAAAATACAAAGTTAAATTTGTGCTAGTGTCACAGCACTGCCAAAATGTTAGTTTTGATATTAGATTGCTGCAATGATCCTGTTTATTGGCTATTACTGACAAATGTGACCTTCTGAAAATTAGAAGTATAACAGAAAAATCGTGAAGCTCTCAGAATTGTTTTTAACCAGTTTTTATTACTTGCCTTCTCAAGAGAACAGCAATTGCTTCTGTATTGTTTGGCTCTTATGGCAGTGGCTACATCTGGTACAGAGGAAGAAAATTGAGCAGCAGTACCCCAGTGGTGTAGGACCAGCCATGATACATCCTGTTCTATCCTGGTCAAGGAAATGTTTTGTTTCTAGAGTCTCAGGTTCTATGGGTTAGGCCCTAGGGATTTTTAATCGCAGAAGTGCTTTGGATGATTTAAATCACAGATGCTGGCCTCTTAAACTTACTGGTGATCCAGAAAACACCTCTCTACCTGGTATTACAAAGTTTTTGGCTGTTCAGTTTATTTCTGGAGTTCTGAGCCTGTGTGGAAAAACTGTCCCTGTTACCTTTGATGTCTGAATTTTACAAAGCTGTGTGTTGCATCCCAGCACAAACTTTAATGCTTTACTGGAAGCACAGGACTATACTAAGGAAGATAGATTTGGTCAGTGGTGGCATCTTGTATATTTATGGTCTTTGCTTCTTTCATAGCCAGCACCTAAATGCAGAAGAACCGTCATACTGTTGTACAGAGAGAGCCAGCTTCATTTTGCTGCCCTAAGTGTGACAAGGCACACAGCTCAGTGTCCAGGAGTTGGGTTTCTCTTCTGTAGACCCCTGTGTCAGTAGTGGTATGTTTTGTTGCCTCATCTTAGTTGAGACTGTAGGTTTACCATTGCATAAAGCCTGGCTGGCTGCCTAACGCCTATGCCTGACTTGGAGAGCACCTGACACAGCAGTAAGATTTTTCTTTGGCAGTGAGGCAGAAGAGTGTGGGGAGAAAGTCCTTATCAGGAAGGAGCAGTGGAGGCAGCAGATATTGGAGTTGGAGTGTGGTACTTAGCAGCTCCTGTTTTCCCATATGGTATAGTTTCATTACCACAATGATTTGATTGGAATTGGCCATCTTTTAGAAGAAGACAGCTGCACAGGCAGGATCACTACGTGACTTATCTTCACGTTCACTGTAACTATTTTGTATTAGCCACTTAAGCTTGATTTTAAAAGTTCATCGGTTCCGGAGTTATTTATTCTTCTGATTTCTCCTTGATGATCATGCAGGACACCTTCAAAGTCCCTTGATATGTAACCTTTCAAGGAGAAATTCTGGTGGTATTCCTGTGTTGGAAAACTGCGGTGTTTGTTGCAGGTGTTGCTGAAGTAATGTTGAAATCTCCCATGGCCTGCTGGGCCTGGCTGCACAAAGAGCACGTCTGGTGCGGAAGCTGACTGCCCTGGGACAGGATGGGTTTGGAGATGGGAAGCTGGCTGTCTTGCCCTTTGCAGGGGAATACTTAGCAGGATCAGCATGAGGGCCAGAGAGTTTCTGTTGGATCAGAATTTTCCAGACTAAAATTAGTCCCTTGTAGGCAGCTTCAGTGAATACTACTTCTGCTCTGTTGAGTAATGTTTTGAATCAGGATGAAGGAGATTAGATCTGCTCTATCATCTCCTTGTACTTCACAAAGTTTGACTGGATATTTTTTTTTATGTAGGGAAGTGAAAGAATAGCTTTGTTTTCTTTAACAGTTTCACTTATACAAAGTTCATGATCCTCTTTTTTCTAAGCATGACTTATGGGGTATTCTATGACAAAATATTTCAAGAGGCTTACAAAAAAGAGTTCCAAAATAAACAAGGAGCTAAAACTTTAAAAGGTCTGATCCTGTATTTGTTGTGTGGAACTTGTGATGCTTGATATCTGACTCCTTAGAGCAGTTCCAGCTGGTTTCCCCAAGAGAAGGATAACTTCAATCCACCCTTACTTGCCTTGTAGAAGAGGCATGTAACACAAACATGATGTGAAGTGCCTTGGTTCAATTAATCACTTTATCTATTTCAGCATTGTTGAAAATGCCACTTATTAATTTTACAGTCTTGGGATTTGGTAATCTGCCAAACCCACACAATGCAATTTAAGTTATCTCTCTACATTGTAATCACTTAGGGGGATTCTGGGAGAAGACTAACCTCGACTGAGAAATGATGCTGCTCTTTTCCATACTTAGAGAAGTCATGACTACTTCCGAAGCTTAGTGTGTTGAAATGCTCCTGGTAGTGGATCAGTGCCAGCAGCTAATGCAAGCCTGTTTCAGGACCTCTTCAGAGAACAGTGCTGAGACACTTGCTAGGCACTGATTTCTGGCTACCAACAAATGCCATGTATTCTGACCTTTAGCTCACAAATAGGTCTCTGTTGGCTTAAATCATTTGTCTCCTTCAGGATGATAGTAGAACAAGAATAAAAGTCAGTGCTCATCTGTCTGTAGCAGAGCTGATTTTGGCAGAGAATTGGATACTCTGTCCATGCAGGCTTCATATGCAGAGTAAATAATGGTAGGCTTGCTAATGCAAGGTGTTTAGAGAGGTCACTGGGGGACAAAGCCAGCTCTTGCCCTTATCTGACTGTATATCTAGAAAAATAGTGTATTGTTGGAGGATGAGCTGAGAGAGTCTGCTTTTCAAATGCAATGTCCTTGCTATGTATTTCCAGTATATATGAAGGGAGTTGTTCAGTCCTGTTGACCTACTCCATTTGTATTAATTTAGTTTAGGATCTGTTCAGTGATCTTCCCTGGTAGAGGTGAGGCTGACAGGTTGGTAGTTCCTGGGTCATCCTTTCTAACCATATTAAAAATGAACATGACATTGCCTTTTTTGAGCCTGTTTTTCCCAGAGGTTGCTCACAAATCATTCTGATCCTGCTGTCTCTGCATTAAAGCTTGGAATAGAGCTAGGTTTGGCTGTCTGCTACTTTATCTTCAAGCATGTAGGATGTGTCCCCCTTGGGTTCTTCTCCTCCATCTTTCTTCATACAGTTATATCACTAGTTTGTCACTGTGGAAGATGATGTAACACAAACCAAGGTCCAATTCTCTGAACATGGAAAATTGGACTGTGAACATGCAAATTTTTTGAGGAGGGGAGCTTGAGCTTTATGCAAAGAAACAAGCTGACTCCAATAAAGACTTCAGCTGAACTGCTTCAATTAATAAACAAGCATTGGTTGAAGAATACTTGGATCAGCACTGGAGTATGTGGTTGTGTGGCATACTTGTGGAAGTTGCTCCCTCCCACTCAACACTTAGGTTTTAAATAAAGAGCACAGTCTGTGTTGTGCCTGTTCTTACTTGCTCTTCAAATACTGAAAACAGTTTTTGTGTAGAAACATTTCTGATGTTGGTGGCCTTGGAAGAGTTAGCTTGTGTGTGAAAGGCAGAAACAGGACAGAGGCTGAGATTAGGGACCAGGCCTTTGGGGGTAGTGCTTCGGAGCCATAGGAAAGGATGATTTAAGCTAACCTGATCTATGTTTTTCACAACTCCCGAGTAGTAGGTGGTCCCAAATGAAATTTGGGTGACTTACTGTATGTCTCTGTAGTGGTTGCTGCTCCAGGTTGCTAAGGAACATTAGTTGTCCGCATTTCAGCCCTCAGCATTTGCTTTTATCTTTGCACTTCATAGGGAGCATTTTCCCTCAGTATTGATGCTGACCTTTTTCTTCCCTCTCATTAGCAGAGGCAACAACTGTGCTGCGCTTATCAACCATAGGTCTGTTTCTTCAACAATTGGAAACTAAAATACAGAACTCCTAGCCCTGCTGACACCTAATTATATGGGCATTATGTGCTGTAATACAGTGGAGAATACCTGCTTCAAAGGGAAGGGAGTTCTGATTTTTTTTATTAGCTGTTGCATGCACAGGGGTGGGAAAAACCTACAAAACATTGAGTACAGGTAAAATGATAGTATCAAAATCATTGAAATCAGTGTCCAAAATGGAGGATGAGAGATCTTCTACACTGCTTTCAGATGCTATTACCCTTGCCTATATAATCTGACAAATGTCAGTCAAAGTTGTATTTTAAGATAAATTCATCTAAATATCATCTTTTCAGTGGTGAATATGTAGTATAACCTGCTCACCTCTATCTGTCTAAATAAAATCTTTGTGTTTGGAGACTGTTGTTCTGTGCCTTTCTTGTTTTCTTTCTGTGTACCTTAAACTCATCCAGCTCCTTTATCCTTTCTTTGCAAATGGTTTTTCTAAACCTTTGATTGTTTTCTGTTGTTTTGTTTTTCCTTGTGAATTCTTTTGTTTCTTCCTGTATTTCTTCAAGTGTGCTTTCTCCAAGGCTGGGCACATCCTTGTCTGTGCCCATCTACTGCTTAAGTAAAGGAATGATCAACTCCCTTACGTCTTAAATAATTTTTTAAATCTTATTTAAAACAAATCTGCCTTTTTCTTCTAACCGTATGGATTTTGTTGATTCCTTCTTGTTTTAATCTGATATGTGTCCCATACCCATTCACTGTAAGACTGCACTCCATGGAAAGTCTTCCATTTATGAATCATTCATCCTTCACCCTTTTTTCTTCATTCCTGTGGCATGGTATGCTGCACTCCTTAAAACTGGTTCCAGTTTTTTACTTAAGACTGAGCTTGATAAATAGTAGAAGCACTCTGAATTTCAGTCCTGGCCTTCAGCAGGATTAAATTCTGGTCTGTACTCTTCAGAAGGTTTTTTACTAATCACCCAAATCAGTAGCATACTATAGTTTTAACAGATATGTACTTAGCCTTTCTCCTGTCACAATAGCGAAAACAAAATTAAACACTTTTTGTGCATTTATTTGCTATGACCTGGTAGAGAGAACAAGCACTGTAATAACTGCTGTGGAATGTTTCCTATGTTCCAGAGTTCTTTGAGATTGTTCTCAGTGCATGGGAGTTGTCTTCATGGTGACTGCTGGGTGAATGCCACCCAGCACCTCAGAGAAACAGGAGAGAACAACGGCCAGCCGGAGACTTGCAATGCTTTATGATGCACGGATATCTAGCCACTAGTCTACTTTCTTGTGAAGATTGACACAGAGAAGGTTCGAAGTAATTCAGGCATTTCTGCACACAATTCCTTCCTTTCTCAGTCTTACAACGTTCTTAAGTTTTCTTGCAGTTTTCTTTTGCTCCCTAATAGCATGAGCTCCTGTTTTGTCATCTTTTTCATTTGATGAAGCAAAGATGCCGAAAAGTAATGACGCTGCACTCCTGAAGTTTTATTTTATGAATTAGCATTAACAAAGCAAAATAGTTAAAACTGAAAGAAAGAGTTGGCTGAAGAAAAGAACTGGTTCTGAGTTACCCAAAGCAAATTGTTAATTTCTTGTGCAGTTGCAGACTGCACAAGACTTCTTTGGAATGGACAGAGATAACAGAAAAGAAAATGCCAGGTTTGTTGAGAATTTGTATGTCTTCTCTCTTGTCTAACACACAGGGATACTTGAAAGCCCTCAGAAACATAATTGCTTCAAACCTCCTAAGCTTTCCCTGACTGGAGATTTGCTGCAAGACCTCTATGCCCCAGCTGAGAGGTGAACCTGCAGTTGCTCTTGTGATTTTTCTTGATCTCAATTCTGCCACAAGAAGCCTAAGAGCTTTTGTACAGCTTTTTGCTCTGAATCTAATACTTCCATGGCAGAATCCAAACACTATAAATTCTTGCTGGCAAGGCTGTCCCAGATCTGAAGTACTGGAGTTTGCAGGATCCATGGTCTTTGAGGAGTAATGAAGACCAAACTGCATGAGCAGAGGTCAGCGACACTTCTAAAGCTTCTGTCTTGCCATGAAAAATAGATCAAGTCACTTGAGCTGTCAAAATGTATTTTGGAAGTGTGTTATCAGTGCTAATCTGCCTCCTCCTGGAATTATTTCTACTTGCTTCAGAGCAGTTTCAAAAAATATGTTCCCGTGGTTTGTAGTTTTTGATGCTGTTTAAAAGGCTAGTGGGAAATCTCATTCCTCAGACACAGGGAGGAGAACCTGAATGAATATCTCAAACTAAGACAGAAATATCTATTGTAGGGAATGTGGCTGGAAAAGAACTCGTACATGTAGCATTGTCATTCTTTTACACTGTTTCTTGCTCAGCAGATAATGTATTGTGTGTCATGTTAAACTGCGCTTTCTAGATTGTGTGATCCGGAGATGGATTTACAGATTGAAACCCAAATCTTCTTGAAATCTGGGAATTTTCTCCAACTTTGAAAAAGAGTAGGACCTGATATGCTGCTGAAAGCAGTGGTTACAATTGCAGGATTTGCAAAAAACTTCTAGAGGTCACTGAGTCAAACCCTCTGCTAAAGAAGATTCCCTACCACAGATTGCACAAATAGGCATCCAGACAGGTCTTGTATATCTTCAGGAAAGGAGACTCTGTGACACCTCTGGGCAGCCTGTTCCAGTGCTCCAGTGCTATGACAGTTAAAGAAGTTGTTCTTTGTGTTAGTATGGAATTTCCTGTGTACCAGTTGCTGCCTGTTGTTCTACTGTTATTCACCACCAAAAAGAGTCTCTCTGTTGACTTGAGCATTTTATATATTTCATAAACAGCGATGAGATCCCCTCTCAGCATTGTCTTTTCTGGACTGAATAGTCCCAGGTGTCTCAGCTTCTTGTATGGGAGATGCTCCAGGTCCTTAATCATCTTTGTTGCCCTCTACTGGATCTCTAGAAGATCGCTTTTCTTTTTTTTAACTTAGTGGCCCAGTACTGGACATAGTACTCTAGGTATGGCCATGTGACTGGGGCAGAGTAGAGGAGGATAACCTCTCTCAACCTGCTGGCCGTGCTCTTTTTTATACACTTGAGGTCCTCCTAAATATTAGTAGATAGTGTGCTTTGAATATGCCTGAGATGTACAGCAGTAATGATATACCTACTGAAAATTTCTGGAGCATGAAGCAATCTCCAAGGTTAGAGAGAGGCTCTCTATCCCCTGAGAGTGGAGAGAGAGAGAGCTGGGTGCTCCATCTATTCCTGAGCATTGCATGGGTCCATCTATATCATGCACCTCACATCTGTGCCTGAGAAGATCATGGAGCAGATCCTCCTGGAAGAGATGTTATGACATATGCAAGATGTGAAGGTGATCTGATGCAGCCAACACAGTTTTGGTGAGGGCAGATCATTCCTCACCTATCTGATGGCCTTCTATGATGGAGTGACACCATCACTGGACAAAGTAAGGGCAAACGTTGTCATCTACTTGGACTTGTGCAAGGTCTTTATGGTCCTGCACCACATCCTTATCTCTAAATTGGAGAGAGATGGATTTGAAGGCTGGGTTATTAGGTGGATAAAGAGTTAGTTGGATGATTGTAGCCACAGGGTTGCTGTCAGTGGCTCTACGCCCGGGAGATATCAGTCATGAGTGGTGCTCCATGGTGTCTAGCTTGGTAGTGATGGTCTTTCAACATCTTTATCAATGACATAGTGGGATTGAGGGTGCTTGCTGATGGCAACAAGCTGAGTGGTCCAGTGGACACATCCCTCCAGAAGGGAGGGATGCCATCCAGAGAGACCTGGACAGGCTTGGAAAGTGGGTATGTGAGAGAATCTAATGAAGTTTAACAAGGTCAAGTGAAAGGTAATCCCAGATACAAGAAAAGGCTAGGAGTAGAATCCATTTATAGCAGGCCTGCCAGGAGGGACTTAAGCATCCTGATGAATGAAAAGCTGGAATAAGCCATCAGTGTGCTCTTGCAGCACAGCCAACAATATCCTGGGCTGCATCAAAAGAGGCGTGGTCAGCAAAGAGAGGGATGTGATTGCCCCTTCTACTCTGCTCGTGTGAAGCCCCATCTAGGGCACTGTGTCCAGGCTGAGGCCCCCAGTACAGGAAGGGTGCAGAGCTGCTGGAACGAATCCAGAGGACCATAAAGATTATCAAATGGCTGGAGCACCCTTCCTATAAAGAAAAGTTGAGGAAGTTGGTTTTGTTTAGCTTGGAGAAGTCTCTGAGGAAACCTGATTGCTGTCTTCCAGTAATTGAGAGCTTTCAAGCAGGAGGGGAATTGACTTTTTACAGTCTCAAAGTGACAAGATGAGGAAGAATTGCTTTAAACCAAAAGGGGGAAGATCTTGTTTAGAGGTTAAGAAGAAATTTCTTATTCTTACTGTTGAGGTGCCTGGAGAGCTTGTGGGTGCTCCCGCTCTGAAGGCATTTAAAGCCAGGTTGGATAGGATTCTCTGTAGCCTGATCTGGTGGTTGGCAATCCTGCCTAAGGCAGGGGATTGGGTTTAGATGATCTTTGAAGGCCCCTCCAACCTAAGCCATTCTGTTGCACTGGACTCTGAGGAGAGAAGGAGCCTATCCTTGGCATGGTTGCCAGCAAAGTGGTCAGGACTGCAGCTATCAGGCATGTTTCAAATGTCTGTGTGTGTGTTGTGGCTGTACCTTTACCTTTTACTAATTCTGAATTACAGCTGTCAGCTTGCTCCTCTTGTCAGGAAGACCCTGTCTGATCAGCCTTGTTTTAGTGGTTGTGTTTTTGTTTTTTTTTTTAAAGACTTTTAATGATATATTCTCAAGATATCTTTCAAGTTGCTTTCATGGGAGGTGATAGCATTTTCTTAAATGACATAAGGACTTCTTTCTGAACAATCAAAAGTAGTTCATACAGACTTCAACTCTATAGAGTAGGTTTTTGGTTTTTGTTCTCTCCACAGTCTCCTTGTACTTCAAGCTATATTCTCCAAATGTATCTACATTAAATATCCAGTTCTGGTTTCTTGCCTCAGGATGTGGAAGTTTGGATAAGCCAACGAGGAAATGAAATCACAGCAGGATGGAAACAGATTTAGTTTCAACTCCAGGAGCTGCTGTATCTGATGGAAGCTGAATACTATGTGAATCATCATGATTCAGTAAATGGGATAACAGTCTCCCCCTCTGGGATTTCTGTTCCTGACAGAGCAGATAGAAGCCCTGCTAAGCCACAGTCAAGTGAAACCCAGTCTGTTTGCACTTGTGTGCAGCAGAACTGTACCTGCACCTTTACACCTTCTGCAGTGTGCAGTAGGTATAACCTGATCTAATACCATTCAAGTTTGATCCAAGCATTAAACACATACTGCACTTCTAACTCATAGAGAATTCATTGTGCTGTATGTGGAAAGAGTCTGAACAACCTGTTCCCATAGCAGCAGAAACACCATGTTGCATGCATTATGGTCAAGGAAGTGAAAATCTCTGTTCCCTATGCACAAACAAGTTTTAGTTACCTGCACTTGATGAGAGAAACAGCAGTCTGCTTTGATACAACTTTGTGGTGTGTTTGTTTTTTAGAGCTCAGAGATTCAGAAGAGAGGTAACAGAGAGAAGTTGGTGAGTTGGAGAGAACAGCTTAAGAGACTCAGAGACAGAGAGCGCTCATGCAATGGGGAGAAACTAAAAGGCTATTTCAGACAGCCAAAACTGCAGAAGCAGCTTGCAAGGTGCAGAGTGCTACGGATAAATGACTAGGAGGCTGTTCAATGGGAAAAGAGGTGACAAGTCTGCATGAACTGATAGCACTGCTCCAGCTCCCTTGCTGTGCCTCATCAAGGTGAGGTTACTCCAGAAGTGCTCTGGTTTGTTTAATGCTGTCTCAGGTGTACTCTTATACTCTTTGTTGGTAGGAAGATACATCTCTATTTGTCCAGGAAAAGGGGGGGGGGGGGGGAGGAGGGAGGGCTGGGGAGGGCAGCAATGGCAGTCCTTTAACAAGTGTCCCCCGTGGACTTAGATATATGGGTAAAGCTCTAACCTGTCAGAGATGGAAAGTCATCAAGTGGGTTTGAAACCCACCCCAAGTGGAGTTGTTTTCTCTTTTTGATTGCTGTTTGGTAGTGTACTTACTGGTCTCTGTCCTCTGGATGTCACTGTTGTGCTCATGTAGATTTCTCCTCTTCACCGACCTGCTCTGTATGCGATTACAAGAGCTCCTAAGAACTTAGTTTCCCTTCTTCATTGGCCTCACAGCGCCTCTTGGCTGGAAAATGGGAGAAAGTATCTGTCCAGATGATACTGCGCAAGCTATTTTAAAGGGCAGTTACTCTTTGCAGATCTTCTAAAACACTGAAGCCAAGCTCAACACCATCTGCTTCAGCCAGAGCATCCTTGGGTTGTCAGAACAAGAACTTCACAAATGCTGCACCAATCCTTCTTGGTCTGGGTCCTCTCTGTGCAATGCTTTGCTTCTCTCAGGCAAAGAGGTGTTATAACCACAGCATGGTCATCTCTGAATGCCTTTACTACTACTTCTTTTCCAGAACTGTCAGAGTTGCTTAGGAGCAGGGTCATGTGCAGTCCAGGTTTTCTGCACTGTTTCTATAGTAGTAGAAATCCCACCTTTTGTGTAAGTTACTGAAGTCTGGGTAGGAAAAGACATTATCTTGTTCCGTTGAGAGAGTTAAGCTCACCACAGCAGAGCCCTTCATGCTTGGTTTCTGTGCTAAAGAAACCAACCCAAAATGACAGGTATGCCACTGCAGATGAGCCCAATTAAAAATCAGACAGAGTGGAAGACAGTGCTGGTTGACACTCCTACTGGGGCAGTGGGGAAAAACAAAGGGAGATTTAGTGCCTAAGAAACTGTGAGCAGTAGGGGAGCAGAAGATACATTTCAAATATATGATTCAAATGCAAATTCTGTCAGCGAGGGTGCCTAATTTGATTCCTTTTCCTTTCCTTTCTTCATAATGCACTTAAACAACTGAAAAACTTCCATTGATTTTCTCGCACTGAAGAATGAGGCTGTCTTTGGAGTAGCCTTTGACTTGTTTATTTCTTTCTATTTTTGATTTGTTAGGTTATACTTGCATGCTCTATTTAACACTTTTCATACTGATTCAAGTTGGAAGACCTCTCTCTTGTTCCCTCTTCAATGTTCAGGCCGTGTGGTCATAGTAAGAGAGAAACATCCTTCCCTGCATGTGGCCTTCAAGTGTACAAATGAATCAACCATTCTGAGATGGGGAAAGAGATCAGGGTAGTGAAATATTTGGAGAAAGTAGAAGGTTCTCCCTGTGCATGTATTTTTCACCCTTATTTTCACTGTTAATTTTAAACGCATGAAGTACCATGAAGAGAGAGGAACTTACAAGTGGGTGCTCTAAAGTTCATTCTGTACAAAAGCTGACTCGTCTTCTAGGCAGCTGCTTTGGGTGGCAGCCTGCAAGGGATGTCATCATGCATCTTGGAGCTAGTGGGACAAATACAGAAGTCCTATCCTAAGCTCCTCAGGTTCCTTCCAGGACCAGTGTGTATGCAGTGTTGGCTTCAGTGGGGATGGAAGGAGCAGCTTCCATGGTGCCATAAATAGCAAGCGTCACTAGCTGTTCTTTCTAGGGCTCCCCTCTGGCCTTGGCCTGCCTGTGTGTCTCTTTTTACTGTAGGATCAAGCCATGGTTCTGATGGTGGGAGCAGCCTGGGGACAGGTAGATGTAGCTCATGATAACTGCACAGAGGTTGCTTTGCAGGGAGAAGAAAGGAGGAGGATGAGTTAAGCTCAGACACCAAAGGTCAATTCCATAGCTACAAATGTTTGCTACCAGGCTATGTACAGTCTCAGTTCTCTAGTTTTTTATTTATTTTAACTTTTGAGTACCTGTTAGAAGAACTCTATGAAACGTGCTTTTTAACTGACCAGCTTGGAGCTGTCATCTTTTGGGGAAACCCCACTGGTCTCACCTGGTGTAGTCTTTTAGAGCCACTTGGCTCTCAAAATATCTTGTGGGAATTCAGGGTACTATATGAATATAGCAAAAAAAAAAAAAAAAGTAGCTGGGAAAGTATGACAGAAAATGAACTAGGGTTATGTTAGGACCATTATGATTTAGAATAGATACGTATAAATAAGTTCTTTCTGTCCATGTTTTGAACTATGTGCAAAAACAATTGCCACTGTAAATAGTCTTTGTGAGGAGTTCTCTCCTGATTACATAACACACCTGTGATTATCTCAGAATTACAGTATTTTTTGCTTTTTTCAGTGACATTTCCTTTGATCTCTAGTGTTTTGCTGTGTTGCCTAGAGACCCTTTTTGTTTTATAGGGCTTCAGACTTCTGTGTTCTTCAAAGCTTTTATCTCCAGTTTCTTCTGCTCTGCCTTGTTTCAGATATATTTAGAAAAACATCTTAGTTTTCCATTTTTCTAATCCTTGCTGGTTGTACTTTAAGAGAATATTAACCAATTAGTTCTTCCCACTGGCTAGCAATGCAATCATTAAACGTATAAGAAATCTCTGAGCCATGTTTTTTTCCAGTGAGGTTTTTTTGCATTGATGCCAGCAAGTCTTTTTCTTGTTGGCATCCTGCTGCTCCCCTGGTTTTGCTCTCTCATTTGACTCAGTGTCAGTGACGTGTCTTACCCTTGCCCTCATTCAAGAGGATATGCAAATGGATTATTTCAAGGCTCAAAAGAAGACAGGAGCATTCTATAAGAGCGTCACTCTTGCATGCTATGACCAAGCCTACTCAGTTTTTTATGCATTTTGAACTTAATGATATAGAAGTAATTCTTATTTCCTGGAAACCATAGGGGGGCTCTTATTTCATGTCTGTAGGAGTCTTGAGCTAAGCGTTTTGCTGAGATACATGGCATGAGAGGGGTTAACCCTTATGGTATGAACTTATAGGTCTGTCTGTCACCCTCCGGCTGAATGCATTTAGTTCTGTGGGCAGAGCCACAGCAGCCAAAGTAGGTATAGACCAAGGTGGGCCTGGAAGGCTCGGTGTTCGGTCCCACTATCACAAACACCACTGGACTGTAGGTGTGAGTGCAATTAAGAAAAGGACTGGGATGTTCCAGCTCCTCTGACAGCACATACATGGAACAGTCATAATAGTTTATATATAATAGTTCTTCAATTATTTTATACTGTGTTTCCTGATAAGTTTTCATAAAAAGTTTTCTGAGGCCTGAAGATTTTCCTTTGTCCAGCTTCTAACATAAATAATTTTTAAATGAAATAGAAGTCCTTTACAGGTCAAGGAAGTTCTCTTTTCCGAGTGGCTATCTGGGTGTACTAATTATAATAATTAAACAGTGTAATATTCTGGTCATTAGTTGCAATGATCAATGATCCCCTCAGAGACAGTTGTTCTATTAAAAATACATCAGTAATAAGTGAACTTCACTGAAGTTTCTGCTGTAGAATGTACCCAGTAGCTCTGAGAAGAACTATTTTAATAACCTATGTTTCCATCCCTCCCCTCTTGATAGGAATTTACTCTTTTCAGATTCTGTCCACCAAGGAAAAAAAGGGGCTATGTGGCCTGATGTTGCGTAGGGTTTTAAATACATTGACAACTTTACTATTCCTCAGTTTTGCTCTGATAGGAGACCAAATGTACAAAATTTTCCAAACTCTTACCAGCTGCAAAATATGAAGGTATTTAAGTTCTGTTAGTGCTGCACTCTACAAGACTAGCCAACACAGTAATAGTTTCAATGGAAGACAGGTCAGAACCTCGTATGCAAAGAGCATTAAGATTTTTTTGGATGGAAAATTTTTCAAATACATGTGACTGCTTAAAAAGTCTCTTCAGAAGGAGAAGAAAATATTTGGGATAAATGAACCTCCAGTGCAGCTGTTTTTTTTCTAGCAATCTGCAGTGGCACATACTTCAGGACAGTGTTTTTTCTAGAGGCAGAACTGGCAGAAAGATAACATCTTGACCCATTTTTGCCTGTTCCCATGTAATTCAGGTTCTAGTTACTTGGAAAAGTGAAGCATGTTCTATAGGACTATAGTTTTTTCCAACTAATCAGTCCCAGCTGAGTATGGAAAGAAATGCAGGGTGTTTGTTTGTTTGGCAGAACACTTACCTCTGTTGCATTAAAATGTCCATGAAAGGTGGGGAAAGAGAGAATCATGCATTAAAATCCCAAGTTTTCTAATTTGCTGGAAAAAGAGGGAAAGAATTTTAAATAAATTAAAGGGGCAAGAGCTCTAACATAAATAGACTTCCTATTTTTATGGGCACCACTAAAATACGATCAGCAATAAAATAATGAACTCCAGTACTTCCATAGCAAAGCAGAATTTTGTTCATTCTTTCACATATTGAATGAGCAATTGGTTATGGTTAAATCTGAACAAAGCAGATCGTCACATATGAGAGTTTATTTATTTATTGCTAACTCTTTCATAATTAATGGAGTTTCATTTATTTGAGCCAGTGACTCGGTTGCCCAGGAGAGTGAGAGCTGTCATTTGTGCTGTGTTCTCTCTCTCTCTCTCTTCAGAAAGCACAAAGCAGAGAGGGGAAAGCTCATGCTGGCTAATGCTGAGGCCGGTCCAGCACTGCAGATGTGAACACTTAGCTGAATATCTTTGAGCAGAGCAGCCTCTCTGAGGAGGAAGGAAAATCTATTTAAAATCTGAAATGGAAAAACCCAGCAGCAATCAATCAGAATAGGTAATCAGAAACAGACTTTGTGACTAAATCTAAAGGAGGAAAAAGGGAGGGGTAATTCCCTCACCCAATTAAACCTCAGAACATGCATGTTCAGAAAATAAGTTCTATAGCACTGCATTTTGTGAAGCGTCACGCCTTTCTCTTGTAGGAGATAATGATTCATCTATCACAGGGAGAAGCGAAGGTTGCTACATGAAGTCCATTGCTTTGCAATGAACGTGAAATAGTGGGTATTTTTTTAAAGGCTAATCTGGACATTCATCTTAAATTTTCTAAGCTACATATATTAATCAGGGAATAATTTAGTCTGAAAGGGATGACTAGGGGTTATGTGGTCCAAGTGGCTGCTCAGAGGAGGGCTTTGTCATGACAGCAAGGTGCTTGGGGTTTTATTCAGTCAAATTCAGATCTTTCTCCAAGGATGGAGATTCCCATAATCGCTAAAATGAATCAATTTAGTGAAGGTAAATCTCAGGAGGTTATCATAGGAAAAATAAGAAGGAACAAGGACATGAATATACTAAGATAAGGACAGGACTGAATTATGATTGATGTGTTAAAGAGGAAAAGAGAGGATAGAAAGCTCTTTCTCCGTCCCATACCAGTGCAACAGAGTATTGGACCAGTAAGAGGAACAGGGGGTGCATGGAAATGGTTGCCAAACACATGTAAAAAATAGCAGGGAAGAAGAAAGGATCAGTCTTTTCTATGTGTTTGCTATAAATGTAATAGATGACAAGAAAGGATTGCACTGAACATTAAGGAAAAGCTTTCTAATGATGCAGATGCTAAAACTGGAGTTCTGTTTCAGTGTGGGCTCTTCGTCACTGGAAATTAAAAAAAAAAAAAAGAAAAATCCAAACTGCCAGGAATGTCTAATGCACAGCTAATCTGACCTTGGAGTAAGGTGATAAACAAAGTGTTTTCCCTTTTCAGCTCCATTTCTCCTCATCCTATGGTAGAAGAACAAGAACACTGATTCTCTTGAAGCCTGCTTGAAAGCTGTTACTGAAAGATTAGGAGAGACCTGATAGAGCAGCAGGCTAGTCCAGCATTATGGATGTGAATGCATAAACTGAATACTTGTAAACTAAGTCCTACAGGCTTGATCTTTTATCAAATTGACTGTTTCAAGAGAGCAGAAAGCTCAACTTGTATACTTAGCAATGGTTGACATAAAGAATTTGTTTTGAAATGAAGCTTGCTTTAAGGAGGGTCTAAACAATGAGGAAATGTAATTTTAGAAGATTAGAAACTTCAGCCTTGCTTTGAAGATTTTTAGTGTCTTTGATCTTGTTTATAAAGCTATTTTTCAGTAAATGATTAAGCATCCTGGCTCTGGATAGTGATGACTGAGTGAAAGGACTGGTAAAGCAATATGGAACATCTTTTAATTCAATTCACTGCCTCAAATCCCGCCTTTCTAATTGGCTACACAGATTTTTGTCCCCGTAAATACAAAGCAGTGATATTTTCTGCACTCCTAGTGGGCAAGTGTTCACATCTCGGAATAACCCAGGCCGTAATTAATGCCATTGGCAGTCTTGAGAGAGAGGCCAAAGTCTGACTGGGCACATAGATTAAATTACGTGCTGCAATTTCCCTATGGACACATTTGATGCACCTGTAGTCTCTTGTTACCAGAGGATCACCCATACAGTATTCAGCAGGTACAGGATTGAGAGCTCAGAACTGTACAGGGAGGTTCATTTGAGAGCTACTAAATGCTCTTGTCCTTAGTGACTCTTTTTTAAACTAATAATGTGATTAAAACAAACCTCCTGCAATTGTAATATTGTGGAAATGTCAACATTGACTCCAGAGAAAAAGAGAAGTGCAAACTGTAGTCCTAAGTCTTAATCCTGTAATTAATGAAGCAGGTTCTTGAAAATCATGACATTTACCACAGGCACAAAAGTTCACTTGGGTGCATACACTGACTGAATAAGAGTTAAAGAGCATTTTGATACATGAGAAAGTAGATATGTATGAAAACCAGAAGTGACTTCAGGCAAGCACTACTTCAAGCTGTGGTTTCAAAGATAAAAAGAACAGCAACAACAAGCAATTACTTTTTAAGTAGAAAGAAGTAAAAAAGAAATCATAAGTTCTGCATTCTGCCTCATTTGAGTTCAAATGTGTTTCAATAATGCCTGTAAAGACTAGAAGGTTTTTAATGAGTACATGAAGAGATGGGAATATTAATCTTGAAATGAAATTTTTATGGTTAGAGGCAGATTGTCCTTGTCATTATTATTATTTTTTTAACATTGGTTGGATTTACATTCAAACCCATTATAGTGATGTATAGAGCAGGAAGAAGAATTGTGAAACTATGTCAGAACTGTATGGACTGTTTGCTCCCAAGTTTGTGGGTGTTTTTGTTTAGTTGTTAATTGACGTGCTTACAATGCAGAGATACTATAATGTCACTGAATGTTAGGATGTTTGTTGCACATAAGCAGGCAGGATCACACTTCTGTCTCTACCACACCTTGCATTCCAGAACAATAATCTCTGAGAAGTGCTATAAATATTCAATATAAGCTGCATTTCTTGTGTTGAAAAACAGGGAATAGCTTGTTTTAAGAATGTTTATTAATTTACAACTGTTAGCAAGAGAGGATGTCCTACTCTGGAAGTGAACTTTACAGGTGCACTTTTAAGAGAGAACACTTCGAGTCTTTCTGTTGGATTTTACTGACTGTTGCCACAAAGGTGAAATCTTTCCCAGGGTTAGGGTGTTTGTTACTTTGTTAAATTTGGTAAGTTTCATTCCTTTGTGAAATGAGATTTCACTGTCAGAGATGAGTTGACATGTTTCTTTGGGGAGAAATCATGAATGAAAATACTCTTCATAATGACATTTGTATTGGAAACAAAATCACAGACTCATGCTGTTGCCCTATCAGCAAATAAGCTCAAAGGGGCTTTTTTGCTCCAGTTACAGTCCTGCTGAGGCTCTCATCTTGAAGAGAAGGAATGGATGAGCTATCCAGCTCTTCTCTTTTTGCCTGACCTTGTCTCTTGGAAATGCTTTACTGTCGTTCTGGGGCATTGTGGAAGTCCAGTCAGTTTGCACTCCACTCAATGAGCACTCCATTTTATAGATAGAAAGGCAGGAAAGGTGATTCTTTTTCCAAAGTGTAGAAATATAGAAGAGACAGCAGATGGGTGCAGTCATATGGAAGGCTCAATAAAACAGTGAGACAATATTGACTACAATGACAGTCAGCAATTCCCAGCAGACCTGCATCTTAATTGCAGTTAAATTTCTTAGCCGTTACCATGAAACTATAAATAATAGCAAAGGAAAGGTATTAAGTTGACAATTAATTGGCTTTTATATTTGTTTTTTTTTTTTTTCAAAGTGTAGGGGGGGAGATGTGTAGAAAAGTGAATCCTTTAAGAAGTTTCAAGGGTGTGAAAACGTTACAGGATGCCTTCTGTTGCAAATCTGCATTTTTGTTTCTTGCTTATTAATAAGCCTATAAGTAACTGGCCTAGAATTGGAGCAATGTAGCAGCTTTCTCTCCAGTAGCTCTGCCCCTGCACTGGGAAAATAGCCTTGGATCCAGCAGCATATTTTGTTAGCTTTAGGCATCATGTTAGTCCAGGTGGTTTGTAGAAGTAAATTGCGGTATTACGTACGTTATTCTGAGAGTCAAAGCTTGTTTTGATTAACCTCAAGGCTTTACTTCATGTGTTTATGTACATCCACAAATTCTTTTCAGGTGGCATTTCTTTAAAAGGTTGGCTACAAGTCAACCAAGAGGTTCTTCAGCCATTTCTGTATCTTAATTTCTAACTTGACTGATTAGAGTTTCCTAAGAGGATTTGACTGGCTTATTTATTTTGAGTGAATCCTATTTTTCTAGCATCCCTCATGCCTCCAGCAACCTTCAAAATTTCTTATTTACCTTTGCAGTTTCCTCTCTGTGGGTGATAGTAATCTTATAATAAATCTACTCCATCCTGGAGAGAATTCTAAGGAAATCTCTTCAACGTGGCTCAGCACGCTTATTAGAAAGACAGGGTGACTCACATGCTGAAGTTTCTAAGCAGTGTTTGAGGAAGGAGAGGACTGAGAAGGGAGAATTGGCAAGGTTATAGCGAAAACTGCATCAATTCTGAATCTGTGGAGAAAGGAGGGCTGCTGACTGTTTTGCTGGGCAGTGTGAGATCCAATCCCTGCCTTTGCTGAATGCCTTTCATCCAAGAATTTCAAAATGTTCTGTGGGTATTCAGCCATAGGGAATAGAATGAAATGCAGAGAAGTAAGAGCAAAAACTTACAGTGAAGACCAGTATTTTGTCAAAATCAAAGACCATGGTACAGTAGTGTTGAAAACCAGTGTTTCATGTCTACAGCAAATTTGTTTGCGTTTCTTGATCCTGTACTGCTGACTAATTAGGCTTAATGTGTTCAGTACGCTCTGAGACACTAAATTCACTGAAGAATATGTTTCAACACTTAAAAGCGGTGGAAATAATCCTGTTAAGGAGCTTTGGACCAAGTCCTTAGGTGGCATGCATAATTCTGATAGGAAGTCCAGTACGTTGCTTTATGTTTCTTACATACACAGCCCTGCCAATTTTTTTTTGTAAACCTAATGTGTAACAAAATCAGCAAGACATTACTTAGCAAAAGATCTTACTTGTCCGCATTGCAGTGTTACTATCATTTCATTATTGAAATCTCATCTATTAAACTGTATTAGTAAATTGCTTACCAAGATTCCTAAAGGGAGAAACATTTAGATAATATTCACCAGACACTTATTTAACTGTCTCCTTTTTATTGGCTTAAATCCACATGTCTTCTAATGTTTGGAGTACGAGTCATTTATTCTGCTGTTTAAATTTGATCAGTTCATACTGATCATATCAGTTCAATTCAGTTCAATTTAAATTTGATCAGTTCATACTATTGAAAATTTTTATAATTAAGTAAACTACCTGTATTTAAAAATGCTCAGGCTACAGAAAATGCTTATTACTTTTGCAAGGTTCTTCTAACAGTAATAATGCCAAGTGAGGAGCTATTTGTCATAACCAATTAAGAAATTTTAACATAGTAACTACATTTTTCTGAGAGAAAGACCTATCTCCTTTTATTCAACATAAATCCATGTTTGCCATAGAGACTTTCTATGCCGAAGGTTCTTTTAAACCAAAGAAATTACACTTTTCCCTTCCCAACCCAGTGAGGACAGTGCTGTTTACTAAGCAGAAAGAAGATATTCAACAGACATGCCAACCAAGCAGATTCTTACCAAGCTAATTAAAATTGATCCATGAAATGATGGAGAAAAATAAGCCTACTTAGCTTCAGTAAAACACTTAGTTTAGCATTCTTATCTCATTTCCTGTTCACGTTACTGTTCAGTGGTGCTGATTTCATTCCATCACCTTCCTGGTCATCTCTTCCTGCTCTCAGTCACACTCCTTGAACTGGCACATAAGTAAGGTGTGGATACCAAAAGATGAGTTTGACTGCCGTGCTACTGTAAGCAAGAGGCATTTCATTTGTTCTAAAGGGGAAAATCAACTTAGATTACCCTAAAAGTAAGCACTATCCTGGTATTTCATGATACTAGTAATGGTTAATCCTTGCTCAGAGAACTTCACAAATTACGAAAAGGTGTAGGCATTTTTTCCTTTAGCACGCGATTTCCCCTGATTAATTCTGTGTGGCATGGTTTAAAAACCCTCTTAATCCTATTGCCTAGTGGAAAACTGTTGATAACTTCAGGAGTGATTGAGACATGTTCTTGCTTCAAGCTGCCATCAGAGTTTTTCAAGCCAAATCCTCTGTCCTGATGCTATCTGTTTTCATCCTGGCATCACTGAATTACCAACTCTGTGGAATTACTAGAGACTTCTGGCTCTATTATAATTTTCTTCTTGTTTGCACTTGCTTCTGTCTGCCAAGGGTCATTTCTAGTTTCAGTCAAGATGATTTCCTCCTGCTGGTATTTGAAATTCAGTAACAAACATTGTTTTTATTGTTGTTTGGTTGCTGGTTTCTTTATGTTTAATCTCATTATAAAGTCACTGATTAAATTCCTTTGTCAGAGTCAAGCAGCAAATCTCACAGAAGCAGTCAATCTTTCCTATTTTCCCAATTGGAAGGGAGAAATTTTTGATAGTCCTCACCACTTGTTCTGTTCATGTTATTATAAAACTTTTAAGGCAAAGTGCCCCACCATTTCACTACATGCTGTGACAGCTGTGCTTTTGGAAATGTTTTCAGTCTTCTTTGCAACTATTCATCAAAACAGACTTCATATAAATTGTTTTCCTTAGCTTTTGTTAAACCTTTTCTTGTACCTCTTTGAGAGCTTAGAAATATTTTCTTCCTATTGTTTGCTGGAGATTTCCTTTGTTTCTGGCTTGTTTGTTTAATAAAACCTTTCTTCATCATCATTAGTACCTTCAGACTGAAGTTGTTTGGATTATTTTAAAGATAAATACTTGTTCTTTTGACAATTTAGGTTTTATTCCATACCTGTCATCATTTGTCAGCTTTATTACATTCTTTAAGGTTGTAGGAAGGTTTCCTTCCAGCATCTAAATCTGGTTTAAAACTGGCTTTTGCCTTCAGAGTGATGTACTCTTTGAAGATAATGGCACTGTGCTAGAATGTATGAGGTGTAATGTAACACAACCATGTTTCTTCTCTTTCCTTCTCCATTAATGTTTTAAATGTACTTTTAATTTAACTATCTGCTGAGAGTCTGTTTGAGGAAGGAAAGGAAGATAAGTACTTTCTACGCTCACCTGTTCCTTTAAATATTGTAAATTTAACATGTCTAAGCTTCAAATAGCAAAAGTGGAATCGCTGTGAATCAGTTTGTGACTGATCATCCAAGTTCTTTAATTAAAAAAGGGTAACATTTCTTTTTTTTTCCTGATATGATTCCTGTTTTTGTTTCCTGATGTTTCTCCAGCCCAGTCTGCATCATAATATTCCAATTAACATGCATAGTGTGTTTTCTTGCTTGTTGTATTGGTGTAATATTCCAGCCATATGAACATACCAGATGCTTAGTGTGAACTTTTTTGCCATATCGTTTAGATCATGTACTGTAATTTTTTTTTTGAATGAGTCTCTTGTGAGAGATTGTAACTGCAGCAATTTAATAGCCTCTTAAGCCTATAGTTTATAATAAAGTTAGGTGTAGAATTCTGTGTCATTTCACATTTACTGGTAATCGTTCTAAACCCCATCTAATGTTCTTTGAAAAAAGGAGCACGATTAATACATTTTCTCTAGCTCCATGAAATACGTAAATTATATTTAAAGTACAGTGGGTTTCATTACTTCTGTATTAAAAAAAAAAAAAAGAAAAAAGAAAAGGAGGTGGTTGAAATCCCTGTTACAGGAGACTCTACTATACAGAACATGACATATCTACTTCTGGCTTATTCCCATACGAAAAATGGGGGAAATATTATAAAGTGCTATAAATGATAGAGAAGATTGGAATATAATACACAGAATTATCTGGGAGAAAGTCTGATTGTAACTCTGAAAATCACTGGCAATCATCTTCCATTAAATGCCATTTCTCAAACTGTACAGTACATTTGCTGACTTTTTTCTAAAAACTCAAGTGCACATAAATAACATTTTCTATGATTTCTTCTTCCATACTTGCGCTATTTAATCATTTACACAACAACCAAGCATTATCAATCATTTCAGAGCCCTACCAACCTTTCTGCAATAACTTTCAAAGAATGAAGAAGTAACAACTACAGCCTTCTCCAAGTGCACTTTAGATAATGTGACCGGTACCTGTGAATCTACCCTTACAAATGTAAATATAATGTTTCTATGCCAGCAAAAAGACTGCTGTTTTAGCCTGAAAGCACTACTGTGCTTCATGCCTTGCCTACATCTGCCAGAAGTTGGTGTGTTTATCTAAAGTTGTAAGGAAAATATATTGGAGAGTTGGCATATGTTCACAGAAAGAAAGTCAATTATAACACAAAAACACTGGTGAAAGTTACTATTCAAGATGCAGCCACAACCACCTCCTCCCCCCCAGTTTTTTTCTTTTGCTTTTGGAAAGTCCTCTCCTTTTTCTTGTTTCCTTCTTTCTTTTCATGTCTCCTTCCTTTTTAAGGTTTTGGTATGTTTTCTACTTAGCAATAGAGCTGGCATTGGATGAAGTAAATGTTGTTCTTTGAAAGTGTTTGGCTAAAAAACAGTATGTTGTGGTGCTTTTGAACTTCCAGTGCCTTGAACTGCATCAACTCTCTCTTTGGAGGGAGATCCCAGCTCACAGTGACTCTGTCCCCTCCATCCCTGGAGTTTTGCTAGCTAGGAAGGACATCTGTACAGTAGTGGGTAGTAGTGATAATTATGCTATGCTTGGCTCCCCCATCAGTGGTCCTCATGAGCCCATCTTATTTCAGAACCAACCAAAGAGCCAGGGCATCTCCTTAATGTCACAGGCAAGGACTTGGCAGAGCAGCTGTGTTCATGACTCCTGCTAGTCTCCAGAAGACAAGTTCTGAGTGAGACAGTAATTCCAGTTCTCTGGTTCCTGATCTGAAGCTCAGCTCCTCTTGAGTTCAGAATCGTGATCAGAGTTTGTTCCTGTATAAGAAAATGACCTGCTAAGGAAAATAAAGCCTTTTTGCTTTGTTTGAGATCTAATCTCTTCAAGTTCAAATAATTTCTTATTTCCTAGGCAATCTGCTTAACTGCAATGAAAAGGCTTAATATTGGATGACTCATTACAGGAGTTAGAGCTATATCCAGCGCTCATTCAGCCTTCATTCTCAAATGTCCTTCAGTGCAAGGTACATCTATCATTTTAATCCCAGAGCTGCCTGTACTCTTCAGAATTTTTTTTTTCTCTTCATCTCTGCTTTTCAAAATTCTCTAGATAGGAATAAAGTTGAAAACTGTGTGGTCAGCAAGACTCACCTACTGTACTTTAGGAATTCTCTCTTATGCTAGAAACTTTTTCCCCTGCAAGCTTTCTTTTTTTTTTGATTTGTTGATCTGCTCGTCTGTTGATGACCTTAATGTCTGACATGTGGCTAGAGCAAGAACTCATTTCTATGTCATGTTCCCTGAATCATTTCAGAACTTATCTGTAGGCCGTGCACCATACCGTGTAGCCTGGGTTCCCTAAGAAGGGAGATCTTTAAAACTTTCATACGTTTGAAAATTATTAGGGATTTAGATTTTTAAATGAAAAGATGAGTTGTTTATAGAGATTTGAATGAAATCTCAGGAGAAAGGTCCTTCTTTTGGTGATGAAATTCAAAGAGTCCACTGCCATGTTGTCCCATAAGTGCATCAGCTTAGAAAAGATGATTTCTGATTTCTAAAGGGTCTGAACTCCCAACTGTATCTATATGTATTCTAAAAACAGAACTTCAGACAAGCAGATATAAAAATGTTTCGAGACATGAAAAAAGAGGGTATGGAAGTAGAGAAGGCTATGGATGCTTTGAGCTAAGAAATGCAAATAATGTGCTGATTTCCTCGTGGGAGTTGAACACAATGTTCGGCTCTCTAAAGCCAAAGAAGGAATGGGAGAGACCAACCTCCTCTCTTTGTCAACTGTATCTTTAGTCCATACCTGCTCTCAACAGGAGAGGAATAAGGGTGAGGTGGCACAGGGCTGGGGAGTGAGGTAGGTTTGTAACAGGAGTGGCAGCATTGCTTAGTCTGTCATTTAAGGAGCCTCGTGGGTGTCACCATCATCATGATTTAGACTCCTACACTCACCACAAAACTTTGTGCGCTGAGAAGTCTAGACAAAGACTTCATAAGTCTTATCACTGGGACAGGACACAAGACACAGTGTGTCTCCTATCCCATTTTGGAGAGAAGAAAAAGAAACAAAAAATTCCATATGCAAAGCAGATGTTAAGATCAGTACGAGTCAGAGTTTACTCTATTGTCCTTACTTGCCCTGATTTCCATTCCCTGGCAGGTAGAAGGGGAAAAACGTGTCATCAAAATGCTAATCAACATTTTTCCATTAAAGCACAGTTTCATTAGAAATATATTGGTAATAGAAATATATTGGATCATTGAGCTACCTGGCCTTCATTCAAAACTTCTGATGCTCATGATGACTCATGACTAGGAATGTATGCACTTCAAAAGCATGAGGGAGAAGCGTATCCAGTGTACAAAGCAACCCTCAACCCATGCTGTGGCGCTAGGGCATCAATTTGTAACAGTCCTTTGTAAATACAAGTGGGCAAATTCTAGACAGTAGGGTTTTTTTCTGTATGTGCTAACGGGTAGAAAGAAATGGGAAACAGGTAGATGAGGGGAAAAGAGAGTGGACAAGCGATCAAGTGAAACTCTAATTTCTTCTTCCCCTCCATTAATTTTCTCATCACTCGTGCCTTGTGTAGTGGAGGTTACCTGTGTTTGCACCCTGATATGGGACTAGCTGGACACTTGTTTCTGTGGCTTAAAATGTATCTCACACACACAAAAGGGTCATCCAGGTACAAACAGGAGTTTAAAATAACAGCGTGCTACTGCCTGCTTCTAATGCAAGGGAGACTTGTAATGGAAAGGGTCTAGTGGAAGTTGTACCTGCCCATGGCAGGGGGTTGGAACTAGATGGTCTTTAAGGTCCCTTCCATCTCAAACCATTCTGTCATTCTATAATTTAAGGAGACTTGCTCTCTAGCTGCTCTCTCTTTGCAGATGTGTCATGCAGGAATACTCTCAATTTCATTTCTCAGCTGGTTCCCAGCCAGGGCACATGCAGGTTTATATGGTAGAGAAGTGTAAAGGTCACCAGCTGTCTTTAATTAATGAACACATTAATTCAGTAAATCCCCATCAAAGCTACACAGGAGATGTCTCTTGACTTTATGTTATTTGATTGTATTTAATACTCTGTTAATTTGCCAGATGCTTTCTTCAGAGTTTTATAAGTGCCTCTGCTGGAGTAAAAATCAATGGTACTCCTGGATCTGATTGCCTGTTCCAGTGCTGTCCTGTGGAAAAACACCTCACATCATTTAATAGTTAAATTTCCTGAAGACCTTCAAACAATTTCATCTAAGAAGCACTTGCTGACACTGAATGTATACTAAAAAAAATTTCAAATGAAAACATCTGGGAGAAAGCCCAGGCAACTGATGCATTAAGGCCTAGGAGTTAATCAGCAATGCGGGATAAAACAGGTTTGTGGAGTTGGAATGATGGGTGAGATCTTAGTAGAGAAGAAAAGAAGGTCAGGGGAAGAGAGAAGGAGATTCTACTGGGAAATTGGAGCCTTCTCTCACCTGATCTTGAACCAATATCGTTTAAATCCCAGCTGCCACAAGATTTCTTTCTTACTTGCTCATTAAACCTTAGCAAGAGTTGGTTTGGCCAGTATCTGATTCAGAGTGCCTTCCAGATACCCTGTAGCCTTTTAATCTTATCTACCATTAGCTTTTTATATCTGTTGAGACACCAGCTTCTCTTGTACAATTGCAACTGCTCTGAAGCAAGAGCTTTCTGGACTGCTGTAGAAATCCACAAAATCCATCTAAAGTCTCTCGCAAATATAAAAAGAACCAATTTATGTTCAGTGAGATTTGACACTGGACTTCAATAATACTGTAATTGAGTCTCTGTCTCTAACTTCTGTCCTTTATTTCTCCCTCTATTCCTTCATTTTCGTTGTCCTTCATCCTTCCCCCAAGTACATTTTCTTTCTGATTGATTTCTCAATCTCTTCTTCATTTCTGTTCCTCCCTTTTCCCTGTGCCACAAGCTTCCCTTTGCCCTTTCTCTTATGCTTTACATTATCTTTTCATTTTCTTTTTTTTTCGCCCTACCATTCCTTCTACCTTCACCTGCTTGTTGTTGTTGTTTTTTTTTGGCTGACATCTCTTTCCTTCTTTCCCACCATCCCCCCCCTTAGGGCTCAGCTATGGCCATCAGTACCTCTAGGGCAGATCCACCAATGTTCTTTCAGCCTTTTCAGTCCCTGAGTTCCCACAGGTTAGCCCAGGATCCTAAAACCCTCACATTCCCATCTCTCTCCATTGATTCTCCTTGTGGAATGCTCTGCAGAGGCTGGGGGAGGTGCCCACCCATGTCCCTTCCAGCTGAAAAAGTTACTTGCTATATTCTTTGACATCCTGAATATAGAGCACAGGAGCAACTCAATAAATGCGAACTGCACCTACAGCACATGGACAACCACAGCTTGTGATGATACTTCAAGTGAATTGACTGGAGTGCATCAGGATGCTGTGGGACACAATGTCTTTTCACAGGCTCTGCTGTGTCTTTGGGGAAAGGATCTGTACTGGAGGGCTGATTTAAAACTCTTCTTCTCCTGCAGTCAAGATCAAATAATTTGTAACCGGGAACATTTATTGCCTAAGGGATTTGACTGTGTCCTGCTAATAACAATATTCCCTGAATAGATTTTAACGCATTCTTTTTTCTTGTTCATTTAAAATTGTTGCCTGAAAGTTTCCTTTAAATGAGTTTAGACATTTTCCTGGATGATCAATTGTCTCAATTCATGTAACGTTCTCAATGTGTAAGCATTTCCTGTGATGGCAATAAATGAAATTTGGTAATAAACTCTCATAAATTTATTAAGGTCCCACAGCCACAGATCACCATTGGCAGTTAATATAATACTTCCCTGCTTACTTATAAGCTATATTATCTGCCATTACATTTATAACCCCACTTAATATTAGCCCACTTAATAACCTCTCAAACATTTGGAACTGAATTTATAGCTTCCTGTCAGCACCTCTCTAAAGTTTATTGCAAAATTTCCTCTCTAAATATTTTTGTGGTCTGAGAAAGGATTATTTTCATCAGAGTGACATAAACTTCACTCAGCAGCTCACTTTTTTTTCCCTCGTGTCTTTTTTTTTTTTCATCTCCATTCAGACCTTCTGTATTTATTCTGTACAGCAGTCTTAGCTAACCCCTGGCTTTACAGATGACAGCCTAAAGTCTTGGTTTCAAATCTTGAGTACAAATAGCCCTAGATACAACACACTGCTTGTAGCAGCAGGAAACAATAACTTCTGGGAATTTCATTGCCTTTGCAGTTATCTCATAGAGTAAGCTTTGCATTGCTGCTTTTCATGGACTATTCCTAAAAATATAGTCTGAATTTCTGCAGTCAAGTCAGCTCTCTTTAAGACCATTCCCCCTGTTTCTCCCCACCAGCTCTCTCTGAGTGACCAGCCCACACTCAGGTAGGTCAGGTATGTTAGCAGACCAGGCTGTGAATTTCCAGAGTGAAATGCATGACTAGTTCTCATCTGGTGTTGCTGCCTAAGTGACATTCAGGACAGACTTTGCTATTAGGAAAGTCCCTGGAGTGTACAAACCACAGTGAACTGGAACTACTGGTTTGTGCTGTCACCCTCTGATGTAGATCAGAGTGCTTCTGAATTTGCCAGTTGAGGCGTGACATGGGTTTTAATTTTGTCATGCTTTCTGCAGCCAACTTATGGCAGAAATATCTGATAAAGTTCCCCATGTCTGAACAGTTTCCTGTGGGCTGAACAAGAACAAAGCTTCTCACGTTTATGATTTTTCCTCTGAGCTGGAGTCCATCAGTATTATATTGTAACTAAAGTAGTGGTAGCAATCCATTAACAGCATAACATCGTGTTTTTGGAAGGACTTTTGTAAACTATACTCATGGACCTTTTATTTGCCAAGACACTGCATGCAGACTGAGGATCTGTTTGATGAGACGAGTGGATGGAGGGAGCTGCACATCGGCTGACATTGTGTGTGTTTTGCTTGGCCTGCACATCATTTTGTATGCAATGTATGGGTTGGCAAACAAGTCCTGCCCTGCAGGCTGGTGAGGAATGCAAGCAGTGTGATGTGATCAATACATGTCTGAGTTTTCTGCAGCTGTGCTCAGTATGGTAAAGCCAAAAACCCCCAAAATCAACCAGTATCAAGCCTTCCCTGCTAAGACTACTAAAATATAAACATGGCTTTTCATTCATTAGGCTGCGTGGAGTTTTAATTAGTACGCTGTAGTGAGGAGGAATTTTTACCCTTCATTTGATGCCATAGGCTCCAAGACACTTTTTACATCTTCCTTGACAAAATGTAATGGCATCTGGGCAAGACAAAATAGAAGGAAAAGCACATCTTTTGCAGTGGGGAAAAAGCAACGTGATGATTAATCTCTGCCACTGTTGCAGTTGCTCAGGTGCAGATGCAGACAGGCCTTCTGGCCCTGGCACAGGGACGCTCAGTTGATGCCTACTGCTCTTCAATCTGGCTGTTCCCCTCTGCCCCAAGGTGTGTGCGGCTGCCCTTCTGCTGAAGGTTCCTGCCTGTTGCAGGGGGGTTAGGCAACTGGGAATTATGTGCACGTGCATCTCAGTTGCTTCCACGCAAAATCTGTCTGTTTGGCCAAAAATTATAATGAATGTGTGCTCGTATAGGACTTTAAGGAGAGGAGGTCTAAGAAGTTTGCTCTATGAGCTTTTCTCCATGGGCACTGCTCTCTGGAGAGAGGATCGTGCCAAACCTGGTGCGGAGAGTGATCTTGCAGCTCCTCCTGCAGTGTTTGCTCCTGTGGATGTGTTCCCATTCTCATCTGCCTTAGGCAGCAAGCTGTGTTGGAGTTTCTCCTGGGAAGCAGAAGGTGGGCAGAATCATAACAGCCTGACTCTCTGATCAGTTAGGTTTTTGTTAGCCTGGGCTGCCGCACAGAAACCCACAACCTATCTATTGGTAGAATTACTCTGGATCAAAAGGTAAAGCTTTTCTGTATAGAAAAGATGCAGTGATAGCAATTCTACAACTTGCAGAGCATGCTTTCCTCACATAGATTTAACTTATGGTTATAAAACTGTGTTCTCTTTGTTTTGTCTTTGTGGATGCTGCAGAAGGATTTAGTTTATTTTTTGCACTTTTGTCTTTTTGCCTTGGCGTAATGCTGAGGTTTTGAACAGCTGAGTTGCCTGGAAATGCATATTTCCCCAAAAGAACCATTTGGCCTGTGCACTGATGGCAGAGAATGCACGTTGGCACAATCACAAAAGAGAAAGCTTATTTTACCAGCAGCAACTGTGTCTCTCATTTAACCTGGAACAGCAGACAGGAAACTAGGGGACTGTTCAAGAAGCAATTCCAGACAAATTATGATCTGAAATCAATGTTGACAGAACTGTGATGGAGAGCAAATACATTATTTCTGTGAGATTTTCTGTTGCCACATTTTTCCTACTTTTGAAAGAGAACACTAGAATGAAATCAACCTTAATGCAAGAGGAAAGCTTATCAATTCAGTTTCATATCTTTTAGCTTTTTCTCCTCTGTAATTTTTGAGCATCTAGCAGGACAATTTCTTTCACGTGTTCCATATTCAAAGTTTCAGTTTCTTGGTGATTTCTGTGTCTTAGAAGATTTCTTTTTCCTTAAAATGTTACTTTATAAGACTGAGATAGTCTTTTGTTCAGGTGGATTCTTTCATTTCCTTAATGATCAAAATTTTACTTTAATGTGAGATCATTGTGATTCTCTCACAACTTTGTAGTGAATGGAGGACTATGCCTTGTGGGTACTCTGCTTGTGAGGGATCAAGACACAGGCAACAGAAGGTACACAGCAGCAATGCAGGTGAAACAGTCCCTATTTCCTCTCACTTAGTGGTATTTGACAAGGCAAATGTGTTTCATGTGCTGAAACATGTGCCTTTGAGCATGTATATGTGTCTTTTCCAGTTTGATATTTGGCAAAATTTGGAGGATCAGAAAGAAGTACAAGAGTTTGAAACGGAAGGACTAGACAGTAACTACAGTGCGCCCAATGTCTAGGTAGTATGCTTCTCTGTGGAGCCATGAGTTAGACTCAGTGATCCTTGTGGGACACTTCCAACTTGATATATTCTATGAGTCTATGATTTTCTACCAAGATATCAATTCCATAGTTTGTTTTTACAGTCTTCAATTACAGTAAATAAAGACTGTGTGGGGATGTGCCCCTCTACGTGCTGCTGGTGGCAGCATAGGGTGATCCTTCTGTCATGGTGGCCACTTGAATGCTCATCCCAGAGCAGGGAGTTGGATCATCTTTGCTGTGCAGACGTAGGCTAGATTCCAGGTGGACGGTCCCGCAGCCATGGACTGACCATGCTGGTATCCAGCTCAAGGCAGTTGGCTAGACCCCTCTTGGTTGCTCCTCAGCATCTCATGGAGTTCATCTCTTGCAGCTTTTCAGTTATTGTGCTGTTCATGATACCGATGCTTGAAATCATGCTGTGGCAGTATAGTGAAAACCTACACTTAGTCAGCTTGAAGGCCTATCCAGCATCCTGCCTCCAGCTGTGGCCAGCTTAAGTCCTTGGAGAATGAGCACAAAAAGTTGAGCAAATGAGAACTGGTTCTGAATTTCTAAGGGCTTCCTACACCAGTGGCTGAATCCAGACAATCACATTCCTTTACCACTGGTGGACATTGATGATTCCTTTAAATTTATTAATCTCTTTTTAAATTCATTTGTAAGTTTGGCCTCTGCAATTTCCATGGGCAGTTAGTTTCACAGTTTAATTAGATGTTATGAGAAAAGGTATTTCTTTTTCTGCATTTTAACCTGGTGCCTGATAATTGGGGTGCCTCCTAATTCTCATTGCGGGCGAAAGATTGAATAATTGTTCTCTGTTTACTTCAGTTATCATTATAAACCTCTGTTATCTCCCCTCCCAGCTGTCGCTTCTTTTCAGCTGAAGAGTCCAAGTCTAATTAGCCTGTCCTCAATTCACTAAGTCTGAAATCTAGCTCAAAATAATTGCCAAGTGAGATGCTAGTACACTTGTCCAAATCACACCTACAAACCTTTGCAGGTTATTGTACTACCTTTAAAACTGATCTTTGTAAGACCCATTGTAAATGCAAAGGGAATGTACAGACTATTCAGAGTGGAAGGATAAAATGGAAAAATATGTAACACGTTTTCCCATGATGTTACTTTTTATTACTATGACGCGAAACTGTATGCTCTGGTAAGAACTGGGTGAATTTGTGCACACAGAAATCTTGCAGCTATCACAGAAACACCTGAAAAGATGCCAAATAAAATATACTTCAATTCTGATTTCCTCAGAAAAGAAAAATAAAAATAAAAAGTGAAAGACCTTTAAATGGTGAAATGGGATGTGAAATTCCACAATGGGAGTTCTGTGATGGTCTGCTATTTCCTCAGACAGTTAAACCAAACTACCTAGGAATGGACTGGGTCATCAAATATCAAGAGTTAAGATGTTCTGAAAGGCATTTATAAGTAACTGAATATAATTTAAAACTGTCAAGATTATCTAAAATTGTATTCGTAAATGAGACATGGATAGCAGAATGAATGGTTTAGACATGCCTCATTTGAACTGGATGAGTATCTAGTTCAGACTTGCTTTCAGTTAAATCACAAGAAATCATGTTATGTTCCTTCATTATATTATTTTCCATGTTACAGTATGAATTCTTTGTTAGCTAATCTTTTAATGTTCACATCCATTACGATATGAAAAGAAAAAGTCAGGTATAACTTAATATATTTATATATGTACACTTTAAAATCAATTTATGATTTCATGAGCCAAATCTAGAACTGAATCCTGCTGAACACAAAGGGACTCTTCGGACATGAAGCCACCATGAAATATTCTGTATATTTTTCAAATAAAATGGACTGGTTTTTAGATTTCACATGTAACCATAACTTTACAAGGTTGTATATATTCAAAATAACCTCAGCAGCCTCAACACCTCTTTCATAAACATTATATACAAAATTCTGTGCAAAACTGATCAGTGTATGAACTAGAGTCCGAAAAGCCCTTTTCCCTGTGAGAGCAGATATCTCCCATCTCCCATACAATACACAATCTGAGTCAAGAGCTTGGATTGCTCTGGGGACACGCAGAGCAGACGTTCTTTGGCCTTCCAGGTTCCAGGCCTGCCCCAGGGTAAGCTGTTCTATTCCAGCTTGTAGAAGCTTTAGAAATACCAGGGTACAGCTTGGATCTACAGGAAAAAACAGATTCTGAAACATTTACATCTTCTGTGAAATGAAACCATTTTCCTTTATTCAGCTCTAAATATGAGGCAAATTTCAGCTGAGAATTTTATGATGTGCAGAAATGCGATAGTTTTCATAAACCAGGGATTTACTATGATGATGTCCAAAGTTTCAGAAGACTTAGAACAGGAGCGTTGCCAGGACTACTTATCCAGGGCTAGGGAAAGATCGTGCATGGCCATTTGGCATCTTAAAAAGAAAGGAAATGCAAATGGAACACTCAGCTATGTAAAGAAAAAGAATAGCAAAAGACAGCCAAAATAAACCAAAGTTGAAGGTGTGCAAATTATAATCCCCAAAGACTACTGAGCCCTTCCAATCTCACAGCTTCATAGATACATGGAAAAATAGGACAGGAAAACACAGACAGGCTCCTGAAGAATGATGCTTTGCTGGCTTTGTCCTTGCTTCTTGTTGCCCTTCCTGTGCACAGAGAGAAACCAGCAGCGTGGAGCAGCCTGCGTGAGTGGCCTGACTTTGTTTCCAGAGAGGCTGAGTCCTGGCCGCCTGGACCAGGCAGCATCTCTTAAGCTGTTTTACCACTCTGAAAGTGACAACTGGTTTCAATTTTGGCTCATTTGTTTTCAAAACAAGACAAAATAAACCAGGTCATACTTTCTTGCCTTGTTATCCCTTCATTGTCTTGAATAAATCAAATGCAGCTTCATCCAACCAAGTGTGAATTATCTCCTAGTCAGTCAGCAGTACTTGGGAAGAAATTGCTACAGCCAGCATATTTTAAACTGCTCAGTGTTCTTCATGATATGAAAGTTATTCATTCAGTGACTGTCCCCTGTTTTGTCCTTATCCTTCTAAGATAATGAAACTAACTAATAAAACCATAGCTATTAATACATTCAAGGAATGTTGAATAGTCTTTTGTACTTCTTCAACAGATATTCTGATACTTGATCGTGAACAATTAATTCCCAGACTCCTGGTACTAAAAGAAAAGTGCAGCAGAAACAATCATCCAAACATTAATCCAGTAAGAAACTAAAAAATATTTCAGACTTTGGGATAGAGTTCCACATCACTATTTTCTTCTTATTCTTTCTAAGAAAAAGCATGTATTTTAGAAAATCCAGGTACTGATATGTCCTTGGTGGTGGGTTTGTTAATCTTTAGGATTCAGAGGTCTGCTGTATAGCCATCAATTCTAAGGCTGATCTCTTGAGTAACTTCCAGCTACACAAAAGTTATCTCTTGCCAGTAGAAGAAAAATCCAGAGGTTTCCAAAGTATGGACTTCCAGTGAATGATACATAAATGCAGATAGAAACTCATTGCTCTTATTGTTCCTTACAAGTGCAAGGTGGATTTTCAGTGCAGCTAAGGACAAACCAGTTTTACAATCACTGGGCACAGGTGTAAGTGATTATCAAGGCTGGATGGTAACTTGGCAACAAATTCTTAACTCTTTCCTTCCCTTCTGCTCACTTGAGTGTCAAGGAACAAACAGCAGCAACCCACCTCAGGCTCCATGGAACCCCTTCCATCTTGGTAGTGTGATGCTATATTACAGGGCTGGTGCACTGCTTGCTCTGTCTTTGTCTCACTGTGTGTTTTGTACTTGGAGCATTACAGGTGTGTTGCACAGAACAGCAGATGATCAAAGCAATAAGGGAGTAAAGAATCAGAGACGGTATATTCAAATAGGATCTGCATCTCTCAGGGTATACAGCTTTAATCTCCAGTGGGCTGTGCTTGTACTAAGATTAGTCAACACAAGTGTATGTTTCTACATTCATCTGTGTGAATTCTGTCCATTTTATTTTATGTATCTGTACAAAGACATTGCGTCCCCTGCAGCACAGTGCCCTGTGTAGGCCTGGTCCTCTGGCAGGAAGCAGACTTAAAAAAAAAAGCACAGCAGGGCTGTGTTAATATAACAGCAGACATCCCAGGCTGACAGGATTGTTATCAGCAACTGCTCATAATGCAGCAGCACAGCACTGAGAAGCACCCACTGAGGGCCAAGCCTTGAGAAAGCTGTTTCTAATATAGCCTGAAGCAAGCAAGATTTATTTTGGTCAGTCTGTGGTTCATATTAAACACATATTTTAGCCATGACCATTCACCAAGTATAGACAAAGGTGTAAAGCTAGTGACATAGAGCACTAAGTACTGGAAGGTACAGCTTTTTTGTAGGAACCATTTTGTGTTTTAATGTGTGTTAACCTCAGTGCACTGAGAGGCAGATTTGCCTTGCTATGCTCACTGCAGGGTTACCATGAGGAAAAAATAACATCTATTGATTCACTGATCTAGTAATTTATAGATTTTTAGGGAGATATCCCGAAAGGGAGAAAGAGAAATGTAATTTATCGCACACTGGAAATGGAATATGCAGAAAGTATATTCAGCAGACATTATCCCGTGTCTCTGTTTCTCATTTCTAACAGCTCCATATGTCACAGTAATTTAAAATTCAAGCTGCAATGAATTGCATTTACAGTTTCTCACCTCTAACTCAATTATCCACTAATTAGACTTTCATTTAAAATATGCTCAAAATCTCAGGAACTTGTATGAATTGCAAGTAAAAACCAAATTACTTTTCACTTTCTATTTACATTATTTAAAAGAAGTGCCACAGGATAATTCAGTGTCTGGATGGTCTATCTCAATATGAAATGCCAAAATCCCACTGTACTGCATCCAGCAGGAATGCCAGGAAAAACTGGGAATCCAGTCTCAGGTTTCTTGAAGGCTCTGTATAGCCTTCCCAATGTCACTGTCCCTATGCCCTGGTGCTCCTCCACACAGCTTGTGGCCTTGCTACCACAGCAAGGGCTTTTCTGGCTTGTGCAGATCACACCAGCAAATGGGTCTATCCTCTGTTTGGCTGTTGACATCCCATCACTCCCAAGGAGGTGTTCGAGGCCAGATTGGATGGGGCCCTGGGCAGCCTGGTCTAGTATTAAATGGGGAGGTTGTTGGCCCTGCGTGTGGTAGGGGGGTTGGAGATTCATGATCCTTGAGGTCCCTTCCAACCCGGGCCATTCCGTGAGGTCAAACTAATGCTTCTCTTCCTCGGTATGCTGAGAGTTTAAAGATCCCCTGTGCCTTCGTGGGACTCCTCCATAGAGCTCACCTCACCTGCCCTAAGGCAGGCAGGGCAGAAGCTCTAAGGAGCAACGGCCAGGTTGAGGGAGGCACAGTGAACTGCTCAGCCTTTTCTCCCCTCAGCAAAGAACCAGCTTTGGAGGAGGCCACTGAGGCTGGTTCACCAGTTTTTCCAGGAACTTCCCTGTGAAAATAGCTTTGCTCATATAAACCTGCTGCATACGCTCAGAATATATAAGCTGAAGAACAGCATTTCTTTGCAGCAAGCTCTGGCTATGAATTTACTTTCTTACTTTGGAGATCCCTCTGGATCTACTCTATTTCCTCTTACTTATTGTGCAATTAAGAACTGAAATGGGAATCAAATAGTGCAGCCCAATAGTGAGGCCTCTGTGGATGGGCACTTCATTTCTCTCATATCTGTTGTAATGGCAAATCCCCACATCTATTCTCATGGTGTACTGACATATTGCATGGCTGAGAAAGTCATTACCCTTCTCAGGGAATAGCTATTTGGTGGGCAGCTGCTGAAAGACTGAAAAGAAAAGCTGTAACTTTTGAAATAAGGAAAAAAAGAGAGAGGAAGCAGTTTTTGGAAGCTACAGCCGTTTTCTCAAGGACAGCTGTAAATGGCAGTTATTGCACACAAATAGAAGCCAGTAATAATGACAAGAAAACAACAAATAAACAAGGCAACAATGCCAACAAAATAGTATTCTGCTGCCAAGAAAATGCTTTATTTCTCATTAGCATAATTATTGCTTAGAGTTTCAATTCCAAATGCTACAGAAAAAAAGTTATATCATGATTAAATATTTTGCCGTTTTTGGCAAGGAGACAGGCTTAGGGAGAGCAGAGCACAAATGCCATCACTCTCATGTTCTATAAAGTTATCTCCTTAATTTGAGGAGCTGCCTTCTTGCATTGGCAGGCTGACGGAGCTCCAAAACCAATGGAAACCAACACAAACTCCCTGAACAAAAGAGCTGAACCAAGGAGGCTTACAGAAAAGCTGGGGTGGGACATTTTGTAAGGGCATGTATTGACAGGATGAGGGGAAATGGCTTTAAACTGGAAGAGGGTAGATTTAGGCTAGGTATTAGGAAGAAATTCTTTACTATGAGAGTGGTGAGACACTGGAACAGGTTGCCCAGACAGGCAGTGGTTGCTCCCTCCCCAGAAGCATTCAAGGCCAGGCTGGATGGGGCTTTGAGCAACCTGGTCTGGTGGGAGGTGTCCCTGCCTAAGCAGGGGGATGGAACTGGATGATTTTAAAGGTCCCTTCCAACCCAAACTATTCTATGATTCCACGAAATTACAGCAACAGAAGCTGTTCAATTTTAGGCCATCCAGTGCTGTAAATGAGAATTTCATACTAACCTTTTCCCTTCCAGAGGGAAGTCTGGGAGAAACGCAGGCCTAAAATCTGGTTAAGGAAAAGTCCTATGACTTTGCTTTTTGTATGGGAGCTGCTGAATCACAGCCTGAACCCTTGATTAGTTATCTGAGGCAAGCAGTATGTCAGCCCTGGGAGCACAGGTGAAAGCAATTCACCTGTGCTGCAGGAAGGGGTGGAGCCAGGCTCCACCTCTCCAGACCCATTTAAGTGCTGACTGCCAGGGAGGAAGGATCTCTCCTGAGAGATCACTCCTGTGGAGCCCTTTGCAGCGAGCCCTCTGCATGGGTAAGCGTTCCACCTATTTTCTCTTTGTTATCCTTGTGCCCAACTCTTTTGTTGGTTTATTTTCACACCTTGACTATATATCTATTTTTGATTGTACTTTTCAATTATATTATTTTTCCTTGATTGTACAGCTTTTATGAATGTTTTTTCATCTGCTTCCTTCCCCAAATGTTAGGGATCAAGGTGGACTGAGAGAAGAAAACATTAGAATGGTCTAAGGCCAGGCTGGATGGGGCTTTGAGCAACCTGGTCTAGAGAGAGGTATCCCTGCCTGTAGCATGGAGGCTCAAACTGGATAACCTTAAAGGTCCCTTCCAACCCAGACCGTTCTATGAAGAAGTTTGGTGTGACCTTAGAGGGAAGGAAAAAAGAGCGGAGCTGGGATACCCTCAATCCAGAGAAAAGAAAGAGTACAGCATTTCCTAGTCCTCCTCTAGGAGCTGCTTTCAAGTTTGTATGGAATTATTGCCTAACCTGCAGATTTAAGCAGTGAAAAATCTGTGTGAGGACAGTAATTTTTACCTAGCCTGATCCATTCATTTTCAATAGGAGCACAAGTACAGTATTTTGAGAATTAAACTTTTACTGAACAGCATATTTTTGTCTAAACACTGCATTTTTTGCTCTAAAGATTGGCTCATCTCTTTTCTGAAAAAAAATTTAAGATAGCTTTACTGGTAGCTTCCCTGGGAGTAGGGTAACATGAATTTCCCATCAATAAAAAACTGGGTGTGCTGCAGGAAAGCCCTCTGGCAGCAGCAGCTCACTGCCTGATGGTGTCATGTCCACCCATGCTTTATTGAAGGGGGCTGATGGGGCATTACCTTTGAAAATCAATTCTTATGCATGGCAAATGCTTTCATTTTAAAGAGCTATGTCCTATGGTAGGCATCGAATTGCTGCAATGTCACTGTGGCTTTTTTTGAGTCTGATAGCTGATAGCTATTATTAGCAGTGCCCTTTATGCAACTGTCATGTCCCTGAGAGGATTCAGTACTGCAGTTTTGTTTTTACCTTCCTTTCCTTACCTAGACTTCGGTAAATTGAAATGCAAATACAGCCAAGAACTTCAGGCTTTGAACCATATCTTCTAGAGCTTCACTAATGCTTGACAGTGTTTCAGCTGTAATATGAGATGGTGGGGAATAAAGATACATGCTCGTACAATTGCCTGGGGATCCTTAAGGATTGGAAATCTTGAATGAGTTAGACAGATGTTTATCAGGTATTACATGGTATCACTTATCCAGCTGCTTAGACTAAAACCCTCTGTAGGCCCCCTTTTGATATATTTTGTAATGATTCTGTCTTTGTGGGATGATGATGTTACCTATAAAATGTTAAGTAGACCTGAGGACCAGCAAAGTTTAACTGAGTTCCTCTGTGGATTCCCTCATGTCACATAAATTCTTTCGTTAAAAACACATTATTTTCTTTTGTCATAAATCTTATAGGACCACAATACCTCTGAGATGTCAGAAGACTTGATGAAAATTGGCTGTTCTGTGCACTAGTTATTCGACAAGGGCTGATGTGCATGCATACAAGCAGGCAGTGAGATTGTGAGCCTTGCTACACTATGAAATCAGCCTGAATTAAACAGCTGATGCAAAACCCTATCTGACAATTTAACAAATGACCACTCTGCGAGTAAAAGAGGAAAATCTATATAAGGTTTTAACTATACTGAATATGGAGTGTATTTTTTAGTGCATTGAAGCCACATTCTTTTGATACTCAGGCAGTGTAAAGCCATTAGAATCCCTGCAAAGCATTTTTCCATTTACTGTGTGTTACTGGGTTATGACACAGGAACCTGAGTGTACTACTGTATCTGATTCCTTCAGAGTAAGCATCACTGATAAAACAATTACCTTTCTCTCAACACTAAGGACTGTAATATGCACTAAGTGCTTATTGAGCAATATTAAAATAAGGGATGACTTAATAGCATGAATTTTATGTGGGATTTTATTTCCCTGTGCTCCAATACTATCTACAGTGAAAACAGGATGAACATTGCAGGTAATAAATTTCTGTGCGAGTTCAGTGCTGAGTATTTCTATTTATACACAGGAGAAGTCTTTGGGTTGTATCTGACCTTCTATATATAATGATATGGGAGTGCACCCACTCTAAAATCTCCTGTCAGAGAATCGCAGGAGATTGTATCCAGGAATGCTAATTACCCACAATTTTTCAGAGGTCTATCAATAACAACAAGCAAACAGGGCAAGCTAAGTGAGGAAGTTTCACGACTTTTCATATTGTTACGGGGACTGCAGTATTACAGGATGTGCAATATGCAAAGGGGTCAAGCAAAAGCTGGAGCCAAAAAGGCAGGTATGTCAGGAATAGAGAATACAATTCACTGCAGGGAAGAGAGCATTCATGGAAATATGGTAAGATTCTATTCCTAACAGGTGTGTGAGTGTAGGTCAACATGTACAGACACACATATTCTGCTACTGGGAGAGCATCCTGTAACAGCTAGCCGTCATCCTTGAGTTTAGTTCCTCATTCTCCATGGTCATATTAGCATTGCAAAATGGGAATGGAAAGGAAAGATCTCTGTGATGTGGACAAAGCAAAAAATTCTGCTGATTTTGAAAGTGTACACAATAGTACTAGGCTTGTGGCTTGGAAAGTGAGTAATTCAGAAGCATGTGTAAGGCTGGTAAAGATGCTCATTTGCTTTTTTCCCTGTGTAATTCATTCTAGTTAATTGGTGTTTGCCCCTTGTTTGATGCAATGCATGCTTCCAGGGGAACTATGAAATATTGTTAAAAAAGGATTTAACTTTTCAACGTGGTTTTAAAGAGCAGTGCTTCAGAAGGATGTTTTCTAATGGAGAACTCTGGAGGTACCAACTCTGACATCTTTATTTGCAACAGAATGTCACAGCCACGCTTTCTAAAGTCAAAAGCGTAATTCAGTGATATGTTCATTGTAATACTCCTTTTGCTTTGAATTTCTTCTTCATCAGGTGTTTAAATAAGAGTTGATGTGCAAAAAGGAGACAGTACTACTGTAGGTAAACAGATTAATCATAAAATAGAATATTTCAAGCCAAAAGAGACCCATAAGGATTGTGGAGCCCAAATTCTGACTCCACACAGCACCACTCAAAATCCAAACCCTATGTCTGAGAGCGTTGTCCAAATGCTCGTTGAATTCCACCACCTTCATCACTGCGGGCAGCCTATTCCAGGGCTTTTGGATGCCAGGGCAGATTTCTGATCTCAGGTTTCCGTGGTTATCTTTTCTGCAAACAGACATTTTTTCTTACCAGAAATACTGTTCCCCTGTTTCTGTTTATTCTTTTGTCGCTGAGCCAACTCAGAAGCTTAAGATCATCATATTTGTCACAGTAACAAAAATCATTTAAATTTGATTTTTATATCCTTTTGCTTCTAAGCTGTCATCTCTAGCAACATGTGTCTGCACTTTCATGGAGAACTAGCAGTGTTTGATGTCATTTGTAAGGGATATTTCTGTAATGGTACATAACTTGAACTTCCATGCTGTCCATTCCTTTACAGACTTCATGCTTTAAATTGCAAGGTTTTTAGATTTGCATTCCTTGGATAAGGCAAGTTTTTGCTGATCCTCCTTAGCAAAAACATCTCCTTAGGCAGATTCCTGAAAAAGTCAAGAAATATCCCCACTATTTTGGGATTCCAGGAAAGCCTAAAATTAGTCATGAGCAGGGTGTAGATATTTCCTTTGACATGAATATTTCCAGAGAATATATGTCAAAGGTACCTGTTGTCATTGCATTTTATTTTAAGCTCTTATTTCTTATATTTCTTCATCTCTAAATTATCTGTGGAAACTTTTCAATTCACATGAGTGCATTGCTATGCTTATTGTCCTCACTGTGTTATGTTGAGGAATCTTGACAAAAGGCTTTTGTCTACTGAATGTATTGGCTGCTGTTTACTACAGGATCACCAAGCATCATCATGAATTTATCCCAGCTTCATTTTCTTCTTCTCTTTCACAACTGATGAATGTTTAAAACCTAATGGGATTGAAAAAGCATGTTTAGGGTGGAGAGAACTGAAAAAACTCAAATGTCTCCTCCAGAAACGTTGATTCATGGAAGCAGATTATTAAGAGGCCTCTAAAGAGCTCACATAAATGTCTGCAGGGGAGCAGGCAGGAGAGCTCACACTGTGATGTGTGTGCACACCAGTGATAGGGATTATTGGCCATGTGAAAAGACGTGAAAGGAGGCCACTTCTTTCCTGGCAGGAAAAATTGTACACATTCTTCTCCTGACATGCTAAACAACAAGGGCACTCATCCTTCTTCTGAGTGATGACATCAGGAATAGTGTAGTAACAGTGACATAACTATTGCCTATTTATCTGGAAAGGGATGTTTTTCTCACTCCCAGTCTGCGGTGGCTAATCGGAAGAATGTGAAGGCAGGAAGTCACCTTCTTGCCAGCTGCTGGGACAACACTAAAATATTCAGATTCAATATTCAATATTCACTTAGCCTGTTGCAGATGGTCATTGAAGTGTAGATATGATCCCTGAAAAACTGGAAGAGGTCTCACATCAGGATCAGCACCCTCACTAGGGCAGTGATTGACAGAAGAAGAAATTAGGCTTCTTTCCCCACATCTGCTGACACAAGAAGGAAATCATACTGATACCAGGCCAGAGAAACCAGGACACCATGTTGATCTATCTAAAAAATCACGAGGTAGTAGACTCAAACTGGCTGTTAGATCCTAATTTGTCTTTCTTTGGCCCTAAGCTCTTGATTCACTGATGTGCACAAATAAAGTTTGAAGCAGGTTGGTCCCCAGGGTTTCTGAACAAGAATGGTATGGATGTCCAAAGGGTGTTCATAGCAGAATTAAATAGAAATATTTTCATCAACTACTTTTCATGTGCTTTCAGCTCATCCTCACTCCTAACTAAATTCCAAAATGCTGCCTGTAAAATAACAAGTAGAATGTACATGGAATTTCAAGACTTCAAACAGACTAAGGAAAGAATATTCCACTGCTGCTGGAGATTTTTTTTTTTTTGAAAGAGGCTAAGCTGTTAAAATTACTTGTTAAGTTTGTCCTGTCCTCATTTGCTCTCATGCGCATTGAAAGAAGAGGGGAGGTCACCAGGATCTGATGTTCCCAACCTGACTCCAGATGACTTAGACTGAAAACCAGTGAAAGCAAGCCCTGTGAGTAAAAGATAATAAACATCATTTGTCCATTTAGTAGCCTTCAGTGAGGCTAGGCTCTCCCATTCTACCCCATTACCCACTGATGACTTCTATCAGTCTCTGAAATGAGAGGTGGTGATGCTGTATGCTTGTTTCCACATTGGATTGAGAATGTCCTACCCTTACTCCTGTTTCAAATGGTGAAGGAAGCACACTGCCTGCATACTGCCTACCCCTATAATCTTTTCTGGGGTGGATCTGGAAGGTTGCACGTAGCATGCAGCTACTGGGAACAGCAGCATGCAGAATGCTCCATCCGAACTGAGCTGGTTAGAGTGGTGAAAGATGAAAAGAATGAGAAAATGCTTGTGGTTTTGTTTTTAAATGCTTGTTTTTTAATTAGAAGTCTACAGGAAAAACTTTATGCAAAATATTTTTTTTCCTTGTTTTCTTAAACTCCCTGGTGCCATCCACTGAGGTGGTGGGATAATTGATGTGGTACTAATGCTGCATACCAGTCCACAGTATGCAGGGTAGGTAGCATTTTACTATTTCAAACATGGTTGGCTTGTCAGAGTTGTTTTCCATCTTTTCACACCAATACAACAGGGAATTTTTTATGTGACTTCAACTACCGGTCTCCCTACAGACTATCTTGTATGCAGTAACTCAGCTCTGTTTTTAAAACCCAGGCAGTGAATGCAAATGATCAGGATGCATAAATCTTCAGTTGTTGAGGGAAGAAGGCAAAGCTGGTATGCAATGGAAGGATGAACTACTGGTCTACAGATATCTTAATGTCTTCTTCTCCTGCTTGCTTTTAAGTGACCGATCCACTTTCACAATCTTTTTGAGGTACGTCAACTCCACAGTTCTTTGTTTTCTGTTAAAAGAGGGGAAAAAAAAAAAAGATTCTTGCCAGGTATCTTTTATGATTAAAGTGTTAAGGCCCATCGTTTGAAATCAAGGGGGAATCACTTTTGATTTCCTAGTCTTCAGAGGCATGAAATATGTGTTCCTAGCTCCGGGATAGGGATAACCATAGCTGTGACGATATGTGTTATGTTTCTTTACTCCAAAGACTGAAGAAAAGAAGCTTCACTCCTTTTGAAGTTTATCCTTCTGAGCTTAGTGCTGGTACAAGCAAAGCATCAGCATTCCCCTTTGGAGATGTCTCATTTCTGCCTCAAAGTTTCTTTCATTTTTTTCCCTTCAAACTTGATGAAGTTAAGAGAACACAGAGCAAGCATGAAGTCAATATCAGGGAGGTTGTATCATCTTGATAATAACCCAAGTGGAGAGGTAACATCAGCAGCAACAGATTTCATCCACTTCTGATAGAAAACACATTTTTCCCCCAGCCTCTTCACGGAGTGTTGCAGCGTGAAATGAACAGGCACTCACACACCACCATAACCAAGGCATAGTTCAGATGCTCAGCTGAATGGATCACTCCCTTAAGACACTCCCTCTGTCTTCACTTGTACTGTCATCTTCTGAAAGTGCCTCCTTCACCATGACTGCTGAGAATGGAGACCTATAACTTTGGCACTTTCATGAGATACATAAAGTCAGATTTTGCAGACACCCTATAGAGCCCCATCAAACCCTTTCACAGACTTCACCATTCCACTATCTCCTTTGAGATACACATTTCTGGAGATGTTATATATTTGATATTTTCCAAATACATTTTATGTGTTCATAATCAGCAGTTCATTTTACAGCACCATTCTGATTTCTTGATTGTTCAAACTTTCTTTTCTTTATTTAGTACACTATTGAGAGATATAAAAAAGTGAACCTCTCCCAGTCATTTTGAGTCATAGTTACTTTCTTCCATTTCTCATTTTTAATTGCCCTGTTATCTCTCTAGCTCCATTCCCATTCCAGTATATTAGGAAGAAAAAAAATCCAACCTTCTGTTTTCTCCTAGCCCCCTTGGCTAACTAACTCATTCTGGGGTTTTAATTGCAATTTTAATTAAGGCTGCCTCAACCCTATTGGCTCAGAGCCTTTCATCACGCATAGCAGTTTTTAGTATGCAGTGCAGCGCAAGCCAGTCAGCAGGGACAGCCTGTGCATAGAGGCTGTAGGGACAGAGTGGAGCATATAACACATTTTGCTTTACAAACCTGGGTAGGGAATAAGGAGATGAGAGGTAATTTCTTAGCTGTCTTGTTCATATATGAGTTCATTTTGTCACCACAACGCTGTGTCAGTTCTCTGTCTTATCAGCTAGTTTTGTGAGGTAACAATACTCAGCCTCCGCACACCTCAGTCTAATCACCACTCTCTTAATCGTTGCAGCATTTCCTCATACAGGCACTAAACAGCACTCCCATGCTCCAGCATTAGCAGTTATTCTATTTGCAGAATTCCAGAATGGCCTCCTTCCCTCTTGCAGATGCCACAAACCCAGTATCAATTGCCTGTCCTGACCTAAAGCCCTCCCACCCCCTTTCTTCTACACCTGTTGAACACCTTCCAGGTGGCCCAGGACAAAGGTATGTGATCTCACCTGGGAGCAGAGAAAAGCTGAGTTTGGCAGTTGTGCCGTCTTAAGCAGAGCAGTCATCTATCATTAATGCCTAGCTTTTAAAGCCTAAAGGACACTTATTACAGATGTGTTTCATGATTTGCTATTACTTCACTGTATATGACTCATCTTACTGACCCTGTGCTAACATCAAGTCCAGATTTGAGTTAATAGGAGTTATGTTAAAAAGGTTGTGAGTGGGTGCTCCTGCCACTGCAGTTGCTGAAAACAGCATTAATTCATTTCCAGGAGTACAGAGATTTTAGCTTTGATAACATAGCCCAAATCTGTATTTCATCATCTTCACTGACAAAAAGTTTCACTTCCTACCTTAAACCTTGTTGGGATGCGTAGATAGTGTATGCAGTGATGGGCAGAGTGCAGCTGTTCCTGCATTTATATATTCCAAAAAGATTCTGAGAAGAAAAAGCAGTGACAGTGTTCAAATGTATAAATGGTTGTCATTCCTCCAACTTTTCTGAGAATTACTGGTGTTTATAAAATGCACTGAGTTTCTCTGATGAATTGTGAGCTGTAAGAACAGTCACTGTGACTAATCACAAATAAATCCCATATCTCATAATTATTTTGGCTTCAGATTCTACAGATTTCATAATGCATTAGGAAAACATAACCAGCTATGTGATTGCATGGTGATTAGTTTAGGAAAAGCAACATGGATTTTGTGTAAAACAAGCTAATGTTCTTCATTTATTTCAGCTTCTTCAGGAAAATCAATTTGGGAAGAAATTCATTCCGCATTCAGCAGCCAGGAGCTTGTGACAGTCACTGAAACACAGCATTCAGAACCCTGGTATCAGATCAGCCTTTCCTGTAGTGAAGCTATTGATCAGGTTCTGAGGACCAAATTGTCACAAGGATGGAATCCATAGGTTTCCAATATCCCTTCCCTCATAGTGGCAGTCTCAACAATGAGAAACAGAGCAGCTACAAAGAATAAATTAGGAATACTTAATAAATTGATTTCAACAGATTTTTAGCATATCAAAGTTAGTTTACAGTGGAAATTGATCTGTTCTGATACAGCACTCGGCAAGGTTTGTTTCTCAGAAGACATTTATCCAACAGAAGTGCCAGAAATTAGACAATCCCAAATGTCACCTTTTCAGTGGCTATTGTTACCCACCAAAGCCATTCACTTTCACAGGCAGTCCCATGAGTAAGAGGAAATTTTGTTCCAAACAAGAAATAACCACAGGCTTATGCTTTATAAATAATTGCAATACCCATTCTTTCTCTTTCCCTTAAAGGCATGTAGGATTTGATAGAAGTTCGTCCACATAGCAGAACACCAGAAGTAATTACAAAACATAAATAAGGCTTATCCATTCATCTCGGCTACTGTCAGATTGTGTAGACAGCAGGCATTTTATCATACCTTACACGATCGAGTTTTGTAATAGCTTACTTTCTTTGTGCACCTACAAAATCAAGTTAACTTAAGCAATAATGAAGCTCCCTGGTTTCCTCTCTGAGAATCATTTCTAAAGTAAAACTCTTCAGCTTTTCTTACCAAACAAAAAGAAAAAAAAAAGAGGATTCTCAGAGTAAGGAAGAGGATTGTATAATTATAGGCAAGCTGCCCTCTTAACAGAAACTAAGCATAACTACACTGAATAGGGCTCAGTGACCATAAAGCAACAGGTGTTCATAGTGTTTTGGCTCCCCATACTTGGTGCTGTAGAGCGAAATGAATGAATAGAGTTGGTTTCAGAGGGGAGTCATAACATCTAATAGTGCAATTGCAGGTCTCACCAGCTTGGACACACAGGAAGTGCTCTAAAAATCACTACGTTGCTTCTACAACCAAGTTTAACACCTACATATATGCTTTTCAGCAAGAAGTGCAAATCAATTTTTATTACTTTGTCCAAGATGGCAAATCTAGATGACATACAAAGAGCTTTAGTTCTGGTTGTAAGGAATATTTCTGTTGTCATTGATTCAGGGACAGATAAAAGACAGGAGTGAAAGAAATCTTTGCCTCCAGAATTTCAGAAGTTACTTGAGATGGCCAAGTTTAATGATATTTCTCAAAACTTCGCCAAGCTCCTTTGGAAGACTTTCATTCAGAATTATCTGTAGGTTACTGTTAGTTATACATTAGTTTCATTAGTCACTTTACAAATCCTTAACTTTCATAATTTTTATACTTTCTGACATATCCATAGCAAAATCTTCTAGCTATCTTCTTCTACCCTTCCCTAGTAGTGAAAATGTTTCTTTCTATTTTTTTTTCTTTGTATGACTTTTTTTTTTTATTTGAAAGAACATTTTTAAAGAACGGCTCAATATAACATATTTATTAGAAAATGAAAACTCTTGTAGGCTTTTGAAGTGCACTGAGTGCCCTGTGGAGTTTAGAGAATTGCATCTTCTGTAAAATGCTGCAGGAAGTCTCAAGAGCACTACAAAGGGATATTCATAACTCTTCAGAGGTTTCAGTAGTAATTTTCAGCAGAATCTTTTCAATGTGTCCATAATTCTCTTATAACTTTAATAAGACCTCTTGGGACAATCCTAATGCATTCTTGTTTTGAATGCTCCATTTGCTTGGAAGTTTATGGTCTAAAGACTGGATTGTTACATATCCAAGGCTCTTATTTTTATACTATTTGGGCAATATCACTGTGCCTTAGCATGAGTATGTAGGCTGAAAAATGGAAATTAGGTACTACTATTTGTGCGAGGTCTTTTTGTCTGTGGGATTGGATTGAAGATAAGACTTCATTGTATGAAACCACTTATTGGGTTCTGGTGGATGTGGAGTTGGACTAATTCAAGAAGGAGAGGTTCCTTTTCAATTTTTACACCTTTGAATAATTTCTATAAACCTATATTGGTTGTTTCTTGTCCTTTGCATTTTCTTTGTTTGACCATTTTTAAATAACCAGACAGGCACACTATTACATTTCAATTTGTTCTTCAATATTGATTTTTTAGTCTGACATAAGATTTATGGCTGTTTGCAGTGACAGATCTTTGAAGCCTGGAGTTCTTGATAAAAGAAAATGTGCTGTTTCCTTCAGCTACATTGTCTGGAAGCCAAGAGGGTAAGGCATGCCAGGCCACCTGAGCTGCTCACCCTGGAGATGAAGGCTGTGCTTACAAGACCATTTAATGAATAGAACTCAAGTCCATTGTGTATGTCTTAATTAGATTTCGAATATCCGAATTTACCATTGTAAGGTAAAAAATATCCTAAAATGGGAGACGCTGCCTTACCTACCTAACATCACAAATGACAACATTCTTTTTTTCAAAGCAAGAGTCTGAAGTTCAAAGTTGGTTCAAGTTATATTTTCAAGTACAGTCAGGTTTTACTTAGACTGAGATGTGATTTTTACAGTTTACTTCTGGCTAACAAGGGGAACTATTTCTTCTAAAAGTCAAAGGTCCTAAAGGGGAAACATTTCCATTGCTTTCTCTACCAATTGCTTTCTCTACCAATTGGTTCAAACACAAATCCAACAATGGGTGAACACTTGGGGACAACAAAAAAGGCACCAGCAGCCTATGAGGAGAGTGCAGCTCTGCTCTTCTCAGGGCTGTGACCTACAACTACTGAGCAGGAGGCACCTATAGCTAAAATGCAAATAACTCTTGGTGCACTTAGCATTGATCTCAGAGCAGCTGGAACAGAAAATAAACTCTATCTACCCAAAGTCTAATAGATGACCAGGTGTGATAAGCCACTCTTCATTGCTCTTCTTTGCTCGGATCGGTGCTGGAAGGGAAAAGGATCATAGAAGCTCCATAGCTCCATGGCTGCTACCATCTGCTAGAGCAGGAAGTATATAACAGCAGGACATAAGGCAGATGGCCTAGGTGGCCAGAGAATGCAGCAGTTCTCTCATGTCCCTCTTTTCTCCTTGCACAATCCTCCTGTCCACACACTGCATGCTGCAGGAATATACAGAAGGCATTAAAGCACAGCAACGTCTTGGGAATTAGGGAAAATATAGTATGATGTCAACAGTTACTGCAAGAGCCACCTCCTACTGTTCAAATTCTTTCTGAGATTCTTTTTTGGACAAACAAACCTCAGCTTGCAAACAGCCATCGCAAGTGGATCAATGAAAAAACCCTAGCCCATAAGAGATGGCATTGTTATAGTATTAAAGGTAATGAAAATAAAACAAAACAAAACAAAGCAAAAGAAACAAGAACAAAAAACAACCAACATCTAATCAGCATCTTTTCTGTTAGAGCAATATACAATTTTTTTTCCATATCAGTAACCTTTATTCTTTATTTATATACTAAGACTACGGAACAAAAGAAAATAGGACAGTTGCTGAAATTCCATTACTATTTAAATGGAGTAAATAATATTTCATATATAAAAGTATCACTTGTACAGTATATAATACAGATACTATAATTGTCTCCTACCTATAGCAACAGATGAATCACTTTCCTCTCAAGTTTATATCACACAAGAATATGTAGAGAAAAGCAAATGATAAAAAAAATTGTGCTACTGGAATGAGAAGAAACGAGTGAGCAAGCACACCAACTGTTAGATTGTCTTTTTTAGCTAATACAAACAACCTCTTTTGAAAGCAAGCCCTGGGACTGTAGTTTTAATAAGAGGAAGGCTTACTCTGAAACTCTTATTTCATGAGCACTATAGTCTGGAGATACGCTAAAATATACAAAAAAGATCCTAATTTTAACCTAATTATAAACAGATTTTCATATTCATCAGACAATATGATTTCCTCTGTGGTTTAGTGATGCTATATTTAATATTTTTCTTGAGTATTCTACTTTCATAATCAAAACTATTTCAATATAAAACATGAGGTGAAAATTCAGTTTTTTGCTTTAACAACGAGCAGAAGAAATATGTTTCAGGGACTTCATTTGTAGGGCTGGAGGGGAGATCTTTTCCTGCTGCAAAGCATTGAGCCATTTGTCAACAACTTAAGATAAAAAAGAAGTATCTTGGGAGTAAAGTCACAAAAGTGTACTGCACAATTGCATGTAAAATACTGTGATATATATTTTTCATTAATGTATAATGCCTTAGGATAGTTATATCCAGCTTTTCTTTCAATGTGAACTTCCCAGAAGAAAGGTGGGATTTATGTGGTCCTCTGGTAACAGTGAATTTTGTTCTCCTGAAATAATGTCTATCTATCACAAGATATGAATGGGAATGTCTAAACTGACTGAAGCCTGTGGCTAAAAATTTCAGAGTGCCTACCTGCCAGCCCCTGAATTAATGTTTAGGAAACGAACCACAAACCACTTGGCTTCCCTAAGGTGCTGTGCTCTTACAAGGCCTTTTTAGTAATGCTCCTTTGGGTCCCTTTGCTGGTAGAAATACTCATACAGATGCACTGCCATGGGCCATATATTGCTGTACAGCAACATCTCCAGCATATGTTGCACATTTCCACCCCAGTTCAGATTCCATAAATAGCTAAGGCCACCTCTCCCAGAGGCATTGTACTGGATGGTACAAGAAAGACCCTACCAAGGGCTTCTGGCAAAGGCCAGCTTGGAAATTGAGCATCTCTTCCACATGCAGTTGAAAATTTACTTTGCACATGCATTGTTTCTTGACTTATTTAGTGGCAGTAAATAACTGATTCCGTCACTGTTTTCTCCTCCAAGCATGAGACAACACTAAACAGCAGCTAGTGGCTTCAGCCATTGAGGATTAGAGGTAGAGGCTGCTGGCAAGTCCTTTGTGAGACTGCAAAAACTGCTATGAACTGTACATATCAACTTCCTAATGATTATATAGGACTTTGCTGGTATTCTTTATTATGTTATTAAATGGCTATCCACATCTCTTGGTGGTTGAGGTTCAAAGTAATCTTCTGTTTCTATAACTCAATAATCCAGATCTGAAATGAGGGAAATAGAACTTTCTGACTCAATGGCTGTTGGGAGACTGAAAGCACTGAAGCTTTCTCTCTTTTCAGTGCTGAAAATCGGTAAGCAGATCAGTAATTATGGCATGATAATATCAAATAATAACTTACATAATTTTCATGGGTAAATAGGTATGATAATAGACTAAGGATATAATTATTCAATAACATACTGAAGAGAAATAACTTTGCAACTGTGAATTTGATTGCTATAGTTTTGTTTAGTAGGTATGAGCAACATCATTTCATTATCATCATTACTTTATGATTGGAACACCTCTCCTATGAATAAGAGCTGAGACTACTCAGCCTGGAGAAGGCTCAAGGGGATCACATCAGTGTGCACAACTACTTGAAGGGAGGATGCAAAGCAGACAGAGCCAGGCTCTTTCCAGTGCTGCCCAGTGGCAGGACAAGAGGCACTTGGCACAAACTGAAACACAAAGGGTTTCCTCTAAACATCAGGAAGCACTTCTGTACTGTGCAGGTAATGGAGCACTGGCACAGGCTACCCAGAGAAGCTGTGGAGGCTCCTCCTTGGAGATCTTCAAAAGCCACCTGGATGTGGGCCTGGACAACTTACTTGAGCAGGAGTTGAGCCAGATGGACCCAGAGGTTCCCTTTAGCCTCAATCCTTCTGTGATCCCGTGTTTACTTTCATTATTTTTAGCTGACAAGTAGTGCTTCTAAATGCCTTAAAAAATTGAGGAAATTTCACAAGATTTTATTTTATTTTATTTAAGTTAAGTTAAATTAAATTGATTTATTTTCAGCCTTTGCATGGCAAAGACTTTCCTTTACTGGTATTCTGACAAGAGAAAGTTCACCCTCAAGCTGCATGTTTATACTGTCTTCTCAACTTCTTTCCTGTATGTGACTGTAATGATAATAATTTTCAGGACAGAAGGGTCTGTTCATCACTTACCTTAAATTGTATAGTGCCATTAATGCCCTGTATCTGCTCTCCAGTCTTAGTACTAAACTAAAATGTACTTATTTGCAGCCATGATAAACTCCACTGTCATATCTTAATATATGATAATATTGTAATTCGTTAATATTATATTCTTTAATGAGGCCTGTGACTCTGTGTGCCTATATAGGGATTTGCAATTGTGATTTTCCTTGCCAATTTAAGTACATTGTCCACTATCAACTTAAAATCTAGTATCAATTTAAAATTAGGAAACGATAAGTCCTGTGAGAAATATCCCTTGCTTGTTATTCTCTCAGGATTGCAGTGCATAAGAAGAATATGCTGCTTTTTCATTCTTGATCGTTATTCATTGTTTTAAGTTTGCACAATTTTACTTTTTGATTCTCTGAAAGGTTCAAAGCTAGTAACTACTAACAAATGGGGCAAAACTGTTTCAACTTCCACATCAGAAATTGCACAAAAAGCCAAATGCAAATGCTCTTAAGGTTTCATTCACTTCTCATGCCCCATATTAATTGCACAGATTTTCCCATTGCCTCATGTAAAACCAGGTCCTGGTTACAGCTGGGCATTCACTTGCAAACAGATCACACTGCTGTACAACTACAGTATTCTCAGGTGGTGAACACTCACCTCTGCAATTGAGCTCTGTGGAAAATGAAATCTGAATTCAAAATCATAAGGAAACTTGAAGAAGGCAGAGATGGGTCAGGAAAGAGAAAAGCAACAGATAATTATATTATCAGTCTTTGGAACATTGATTTTGTCTGATTAATTTTCAGATAATTAAAAATGTAGGGATTTTTTTGTTCTTTTTTTTTAAAAAAAAAAAGAAAGGTCAAGAATTGGCCAATGGTAATGCCTTTCTCACAGCATGAGAGTCCTTGGGTGTACCTCTTGTTGATACAAACAAAAAATTGGTTCTGAGAAACCAGAAACACCTAACAATTAATAACAGTTGCTTATCTGGTACTATCATCTGAGTTCCTCAGTTTCCTTTGTGAGCAAATTTGGAGCTTTGTAGCATTATAGAATCGTTCTACAATGTACCATCCTTGTAGTATATTTGTTGAAAACATCCACCAGCTGTTTTCCATCCATCCACTTGTAGGAGCCAACTGTTTGTTTTGAAGTTGTTTCAGAGAAGAAGGTTTTTATTAGCAAAACTGACTACAGCCAACCTTGTTTTCTCTCTCTGGCAGCTTGTTCCTAGCCACACCTTAGAGCATGTCTTGGAGATATTAATATAGTTGAATTATGCAGTTGTGGCTGCATAGCAAAAGCAAGGAAAGATCTTGCTTCTGGTACAGACTTGTCAAATTTAATAGCTACACTGATTGTTTATCAATAAAATGGAAAGTTTGGAAGATGTGTGATGTTAGGAGGTTAATGATGTGAGACTCAAGGATGCAGACTGTAATCTCGTTAGTATGCTATTATGGCAATACACATTCATAATTCAGAGGTTTTATATACTTGGTGTTGATTAAAAGAATTAATCCAGTCAGCTCACCAAGGGCAATGTGCTAGCTGGCAGGCACTGGTAAACAACAAGGCAGAGCAGTGTAATCACCTATAAGGATAAATGTAGGTGACACATTCACAATAGTAGAAAGTAGATCCCAGGCATGTAGCAAACACTATCCTTGACTATTTCTGGCCTGCTTGGACAGCCGTGGAGGGGAAGATCCACACTAGCATTTGGAAGAGCAAAGAAATCAAAGGAACAGGGACTCCCCAGTCCCTGGGAAGAGACATTTCAACAGCAAAAGGAAAGAAAGATTTGACAAGCATGGAAAATATGGGTGAGAAAACCTTTAATAAGAGGAGAGAAGGAAGAACCAAAATAAACTGAATGCTGGAGCGTTAAAATAAAGCAAGAGAAATCCAAACCAGAAAGATGTGACACTGGGAGAAAGTTCTTTTCATAGACCACAGTATAGAAATGTCAGCGAAGCCAAACATTTAGTATGTATCATCATGCACAACACTTACGAAAAAAACTTAATTGACTTTCCTGTGCTCCATGCTGGTTCTCTGTTTCTCCTTGTAATCAAACACAGATTAACTAACAAAGAATACATAGCCTGCAAGATATTTCTTCTACAAACAATACTTTCCATTTTGATTCATTAATGGACTTTGGATATACTGAATTTTATCAGCAGATTTACTTTTGGTCCCCAATACTGGCTTGCACTGTTGCAGGTAAATTATATTCTAATGACAGACCTTTTTCAAAAAGAAACCTTTCTTGTAGTGTGGTAGGGGTACAAGAGCCTTTGTATTTTACTGTCAAACTATACATGGTAAAAATGTAATGGCAATGAAATAGAAGATGTTAGAACTATATAAAAACAATTTATTTGTCTCTATTGACTAGTAATATTGAAAGATATTTTAATACCCAGTAATATTAGGTTTTTCTGTTTCCTTCTTCCTTCTCTGTGCACTGCCCAGAAAGGAAAAAAATAAAATCTTCTGTTTACATAGTAAACAGAAAGTAGAATAATTGTCATTGTGGCAATATTTCTGATAATTGTTAATTAAAACCTAAAAGTAGCTACACCGAAATGTAAGAGGAGGAAGAAGACACACAAAGACAGGCCACAGGCTTAGCTAAACAGATAGTCTTCAGTGTCTATGCTGTCTGTTCCTTCTTTGTTCAGCACTGCACAGCACCAAAAAGCTCCTCAGACCTTGGGAGAGTTCATTAATGGAAGGACAGCTTGAAATATATGCTTAGTGCTTAATTTATTTGATTTTCCTGTTTATGAAAATATAGAATTAATTTTGAGGAGTGTGTAGAAGTGGGGTTTCGCCAGAAGTGTGAAGTTATTAGTTTAAACAAAGAGGTGGGGAAGGTAGGGAAAATTATAATGCAGCATAAAATCAGAATACACCATTGGCAGTGCTCAAAAGGGTTGCAAATATTAGGCCTCAACCTCATCTTTCTGAAGTATTGTGTCAGTTTCTTACGATGAAGTATGAGAGATCAGAAGAGAAAGTTGGCATTGTGAGAAATGTTTTATTTTTTCCCCCTCTGGAAATTGCATTTTTCATTTTCTTCATTCTCAGTTCCCAAGAAGACTAAAGACTTGTTTGAAGGACAGCAGCATGGATTCTGGGAAAGAGATTTCAGGAGGAAGGAGAGGGAATAAACTTGTAGCATATGTTGTCAGTTTCCTTCATGTTTCTTATGAGCTGGACAGGATAGAATCGGCTCACTGATAAATTTTCTGCCATAACAGTGAGGAAAAAAAATAGGTTCTTCCTTCCTTCCTTCCTTCCTTCCTTTTTTAGATAAAAATCAGTCAGCCCAATAGCATAAAATCCCCTCATATTAAAGCTATCTTACTTCACAGACCTTCTTCTCTTCTCCTGTGATCTTCTTTTTATCCAAGTGTATTTTTTTCAGAGGAAAGAGTAAATTTGGCCTCAGCCAGATGGTAACTTTTTCAAATCTTAAAGTATCTCACATAATTCAAGTTTTACAAAGATGTGTTTTAAGCGACAAATTGGTCCTTTTGTACTTCTGATAGGTTTGCTAGGTTGATTGAGAGTCAGTGGGTGAAAATAGGACTCAAATTCAGTTTTGATTGATGAGTCAGATGACACAGTTGAGAAAAAGTAGGGCACAGCAGCTTGTGTTCCCTCTAAGTGGATAAAAATAAAGGACTAGATTTTCAAAAGATTCAGGTCACTGAAGTAGGCTTTGGTATTCATTATAGCAGGTGCATGTGGCAGTAGTATCCGTGGGCTGTTTCGGGCATTGGTTCAGTGACACAATGAATCACGGTTCTTAAAATTTAACTCTGCTGAGAGAGAATTACCTGGAAAATTGATCTGTCCAAATAACATGACTAACTAGAAGTATCATAGATTAGATGGCTTTGCTTTGTGCTTCCTCATGGTAACTCCTAGCATCCTAACATTGTGTTTCCTCATGGTTTCCTCTGCTTACTACAATGTAATAATGTGGGACTTCAGCTGTGAGAAATAAAGACCAAAGCTCATGTCTGGCATTCTGTGCCATATTATCAGTACTGACCACATGAAGAGAAGGTTTTGTACTGCAGTCATGGGTAGGGAAGGGTGTCTGCCTCACCACTGCCTTCCAACATGTGCTGGCTGTAAAGGCAAGAGGGTTACCCGCATTCTCCATCCAGCCAGGGCACCTGTAGGAAAATACTGGAGTCTGTGCTAACCTTCAGATCAAACTTCATCAAGCTGTAGGATCCATCCAGCACAGGGAAGACCTAACGTCAGACATGAGTGCTCCTTTGGTGTACCTTGTTTTCAGGTATAGCTGAGAACCTAGGCTAAAGACTAGCTGTAGAATGGATCTCACATTAGGACTTCCATTGAAATAAGTCAAGAGCTAGTTACTGAAAAGCCAATCTGCTGTATATCCTATCTCTCAGTTATAGGAGAAAGCAAGCCTTCCCTGTAGTTCCTCCTTCTAGGGTCCCTTACTTCTTGGTCTGCATCAAGGAAATATCTAAAAGCCATCCTGAAGACCTGCACTGTGGGCTATGTAAGATGCGCACACAAAAGCAGTCACATCCACTGCCTGTCTCTCCTGCTACAGCAAAGTAACGTGGCCTGGAGGTGATGCATAGTTACCACAAGTTCTCATGTAGGCCAGGGACAGTCAAGGACACACAGCAGTTCCCTGTTACAAATGACAGCAGTTTCAAAAACTTTCCGGTGCAGAGTCAAAGAGCAGTTGATGTCCTGAACTAGGCTTTGGCACACCGTCTCCAGTGTATGAGGAGATCCAAACATGCATACTCTTCAGACAGCACTAATTACCTAGGTCAGGGAGGCCTCGGAGAGCTGTGCTGTGCTGTGTACACACCTGGAGTGTCAGGAAAACAAATGGAATCGAAGGGAGTTGAAGCTGAAAGCCATTCTGGCAAGTGAATGTGACCTTTCTGTGAATGGGAGCGAAGGCATGCTACTTGTCAGGGCAAACATTGTCACGCAGCATGCAGGTGCACTTCTGTGAATCCCAAAGTAATTGCACGTCCAACTCAGCTGGATGCATATAACTGTTTATATTAATACTCAAACTCTGAGGCAATACAGGCTGATTTAGAAAAGGCAAAGTACTCACCAATGACAGTATTACAGTGAGAGACTGTGATTGGGCCTCAACAACCGACCGCAAATGGAAAACAAGGAAATAAGGTGTAACTACTGAATAAAGTAATGACAGACAGGCTGGTCAATGCATAACCCTTCCTGGGGCTGAGTGTTTTGGAAATGACGCAGAAAAAGCTGGTGGGCTTTCTGTCACCATCACTTCCTGGGCAACCAAGAACCAGGACAACATCTTTAAGACAAACCCAAGTTCAGTCCAGGAGGTGATAAGATCAGGAGGAACAGCAGCTGTTTGAATCCATTTCAACTGCTATGTTCTTTTTTTTTTTTTTTTTTTTTTTAAACACCATAACCATCTTTAACACCAGGCTTGGAAGATGGGGAAGGAAGTACAAAAAATTCTACAATGCAAAAGGAAGAGAAATAAAATATTTTACGAGCCCTTATTTTCAGTACTACTGAAAACTAGTATTACTAACTACTTTTTTCCCCTCTTTCCAGAATCTTGAACAGGAGTTAAAAAGACTGATTATTTTGCTTGCTGACTGCCACAGGATTTAGGAGGACAAGGTCACTTTATTTAAAACACTAAATTTTATTTAATGTAGGTCACGTTGACATCCTGAATTCTCAGCCCATTACGTTCCTTGAGCATTAACACAATTCTACAAATCACAGATAATTACCTTTTTTACCAAGACATAGCACAATTTATGACATAAGTAACAATGAAAAGCTTGAGAAAGCACACTGTGATTTACATATTTTTCTTTACGTGTGCAGCCCTTGGACCCATTGGTCCCACACCTCTTAAGAGTGACCAAGTTCCTTTCTGGATAACATCAGGATAAATTTGACGGCAAGTCTATGCATGAGATTACTTTTTCCATGACATCTCATTAAAACCTGTACTGTAAACCAGTATCAGCTGTATTGCTTGCACACTGACATCACAGATTATATATGAATCCTCACTGCAGCTCTAAAGGAAATTACATTTACTCTGAACAAGGCATGACTCACTTGAGAAAGAATTTGTGCCTGATTATGCATATAAACTTTCTTGATTCTAAATACTACTACTTCATGATGTAAACCTTCCCCTAAATATACCCCTCTAGCCCCCAACCACGTGCATTCATTCTTTTCCTATCACAGTTCAGTGGTCTTAATCTCTGCAGACGGTGTTGCTCAATTAAGTTAACGGGATAAAATGACTTTTCTGAGGCTGCCACTAAAACACAAGACTTCTGTGCTCCCTTTCAAGTAGAATACAACCAGGCAGGATATTGGAAATGGTACAGACACACACTTTGCTGTCTCTTTTACTTCCACTGCAATATTTCTTCTGTCACCAGGTTGCTCGGTGATAAATTTTAAAGACCTAAATATGTCTGTACTCTCCTATCATATCTCCATCCTCCTGCTGCATTAAGATAGGACTGAATCCCCTCTTCAAAGACTGCTTTTTCCTTGACGTCAGATTGTGTTGTTTCAATTTTTATAAGGTTCACATGGTTTGACCCAAATCTAGATGATTCCTTTTAGTCAAAATAGAACACCTTACCATCTGATACACAAAAAATGGTAACCCATCTGACACACAACACATGGCAACCCATCTGACAGCTTCTCAGCTGCATTTGTGTTGGTGTCTGTGAGGACACGGATTCCTACAAATTGACATCCCACCTGCCCACAAGGACATAACATTCAATCAGAGCCACTGGATGACCTTATATTAACTTTTTGCAAAAGCTCACAAATGGAGTGTTGAGAAACAAAGGTTAAGGAAAAAATTTTCTTCTACCAGAACAGGAAATAAATTATGCTCCAGCCTTCGTTTAACAAACACGGTAACTTATGAAGGATTTTCCTTGTTCCTCGGAACAATTAAATGTGGCAGAATCCTTAATGCAAGTGGATTCAGTGAATCTTACATTTATGCCTATCTTTCTTCACATATATTTAATTTAGGACTGATAAGAGAGACTTTCGACTTGATATAACCGCTGAATTCACTCTTGTTGCCAATTTTGAAAAAAAAACCCTGGAGGACGAATCAGAATTGTTGCTATTCAGTATTCAGCTGTCAGGGTGATAGCTTAGATGCTATTTCATATTTTCCACAAGTAACAGTTTACTGGCTCCCACACTGCCTGGGTTCATCCTGCTCACCACCACCACCACCTCTGCTCAATGTACTGTGAGCTCATGCAGCGGGTATGCCAGAGCAGAACAGGAGTGTCAGGACTGTTACTGCTGAGTAGCTTATTTTAGTTATTTAAGGTTCTTCAGCACAAGTATTTAGACTTTTATTTGAGAGGAAGGATATTTTCATGTGAGACATGACAAAATGAAGAAGTTTGTAATGTTCCTTTGAGATTAGCTCTTTGGCAACAAAAAGCATCTTTCAGTCAACTTGAAATTCTCTGTATATTTGAATCCCTTTCAATTACCTCACTTAGGTGATGAAAATAGCTTATGGTTTTGTCATAAATAATTGTGCCCAGTGTGGTTGTTTCCCTTTCCCCAGACTCACCCCTCTGAGGGTGTAGAGCTCAGCAATGAGAGCAGCAGCAATCCAGCTTTCAATCTCTTTGACATTTGACATTCAGCAAAGGCCAGTCACTAGAACAAAGGCCAGTGTACACTGGCCCTTCTCCGTTCACTGTCTGCCACCAGGCTGTTATCTCCTCCCTGCCTACCGTCATCTCCTGTTTTTTGGTGTTTGGAGCACTTCAGATTTTCAGTGGGAATGTGTCAGTAATGAAAGATTTATTTACTTAATGTAAAAGCTCAAAGAAAACTAGGCTGTGTTGAACCCTCCTTATTTTGGTTTCATCTCTCCTATCGGAAAACGTCAGTGATTCACATTGCTCTGAGAGGGCCTTACTTTTGTGCATGTGAGAGAGGATTTTCTCAGCAAAGTTAAGCAGACTGTGCACGAGACAAGAGAAGATGCTACCCAAGCGATGTGACAGTCACCACATCTCTCTCAGTAGCACAGTTAGAGCTGACTACTACCTGTCTCTGTGGTTTTCTAGCACCCAAGAAAACAAACACAGTTTCTGTCTAAGTTGCATTTGTGAAATAGGGCACTTGTCCTCTTTTCTACTCTTCCCCATGAGTTCCCTCACAGGAGAAGCAGCCTATACCTGCATTTTTTGTAGCTCAAAACTGAGTCTGCTGCAATAAGAGAGCACCAATACCTACCAGTCGCAGGTTTCCTTGCTCTGCTAGCAGCTGGACTCATTCAGTTGGGAGCCCAGCCATCACTGGGGTTAGCTAGTGGATGAATGATGAAATTACGGGGTTTGTTTTATTAACTGGGTCAGTGGCTTATGATGAGGGATGATAGCAAGAGTGAAATGTTGCTGTAAAAAAGACTGATCTGTAATAGGTTTCTCCAGAATTTCATTCACTCTTGCCGACGCATCGTGTGTCTTTTTGTTACACAGTACATAATACTGCATTCAGCACACTCAATCCCTGACTAGCTTGATCCTTGAGTACAAAAATGATGTGAAAATGGACATAACATACTCTGTAATAAAACTGAAATGACATATTTGCATTCATATGTAGCATTACTATGGTAAATTGCTGACAGTATTATCCAGCTAAACTCGGGCAACTGAACACTATGACCCTTTTCTTTCAGCACATCTATCCTGGTGAAATCTGTAATGTAATCATCAAGTATGTTAAGGGCTTTAGTTTAAAGCACAAACTTAAACAAAGGTGGCTAGAAGTCAGACACTTGCTTTGGAAGCAAGAACATGAATGCTTGAGTGGCAAAGTTGTGCTGCCTTGCTGTTGTCCCCCAGACTACTCCTTCAAAAACATTTTGGAGGAAAAAATCCTTGAGTTACAAGGGCAGTGCAGGTTTGGTTTGGCAGAGAGTCCTGCACCTCCCTCTAGCCCAGCAAGAATGCAAGTGTGAGAGGTTTCTAAAAATGGAGAATGACTGACTCATAGAAGTGGAAAACAGAAGGAGGCCCATGAATAAAATTGTTCAGCTACCCACCACAGCTTCCTGCAACCACTGAAGAGAGGTGTGTTCCTAGGCAAACACTTTCCAGTCTTCAAGCAAATATTTGGCCTGAAGGTTGAGAAAATACTGTTTTATAGAAAAGAGACATCCATTCCCCATCAAGCATGCAATGTGCCTACCAGATGTTGCTATAAATTAGATCATATTATGAAACCTATTGTATCGGGTGAACTGGGAACACTTCATCAAAATGGAGGCCAGTATATCACAAGTTTCGTTTTAAATGGCTTTTCTATTATATATTGACATACTCGGTCACTTGGACATGGAGGGGACAAGTGGTTAAGTAATTGGACAGAGTCAGCCAAGCATACCAAATAGGTTAATGAGGTTCCTTGACCTCTTTTTCTATAACGATGCTTAAATACATGCTGTCCTAGTGCAGTACAATAATGCATTTGTTTAGAATACTCCCTTCCAAAGCTTGTCTGCATTACTTTTTTATTTCAGGCAGTATTCATTATTAATTGTCATTGATTTTGGTAGCCTTTTTCCTACACATCACTGTTTTACAGCAAAAAATGATCCTTGAATGATATGCTGATGGTGATGAAAGGCACTGAAGCGATGGTGTAAAGATGTGTCCACAGGGCTCGCTCCCTGGCTGTGTGATGGAATGAGCACTCAGGAGGTGTATACACAAACACAGCACACATACATCTGTAGGCTGAAGCACACCCGCACTCCTGGCATCTGGTCTGCTTGGCTTCTCAGGTACCGCTCACAGCATCCAAAGGCACACTTTGTCCAAGCATTCAAGCTCTGTGCTTTCAGGATGCCACTGTGAGTACGCAACAAGAAGGGGTGCAAGGTGCTGGCACAACTAAGCTGTAGGCAGCAGTGGTGTGGCCTGCTGGGCATGGTCATTGGACCTCCTCTGCCTCCTTGACCAGAAGCTGCCTTCAGCACTCTTGGGGTACACCAGAGGGTACAGAATGTGGGCTATTTCTTTTCACGTGGGGTAAACTTCTTTGTGAGCTGTGAGGCAGCTGCCTATCTGAGTTGTGTACCTTTCTCCTGAAATGTTCCTTTTTTAGTGTCTGATCTAGTGGTTGGCAGCCCTGCCCATGGCAGGAGGAGGAACTAGATGATCTTTTCAGATCTCTCCCAATACAAGCCATTCTGTGATTCTATGAAGCTTGAGACATTTTGGACCATCACAGAGGGCTGGATGGACTTGTGTATTCGTACTTGTGTGTGTTTGTATTCACTGTGGGCACCGCTCTGAACAATGGCCACACACATCTTGCCATTAAAAGAGTGAGGATCTTCGGGAATGAAGCACAGAATCGGAGCAGTTCATCCTGGATGGGGCTTCTGTAGGTTCCCTGCTACACCTCAGTCCAAAGGGTCCCATTTTTACGTTGCGGCTCTGACGGAGGCCATCAGCTCCTGCCTCCAGAACTACTCGTTGAACCCATGGCACAAGTGAACAGCAGCTCCGCGTCCAGCTTCCAAGCGGCATCTCTGGGGCATCACCCCCTCCTGCTTTGCTGAATGCCTTCTGAAAGGCGCGGGGAAAGCTTTCGCCGACGCTCGCGATCCGCAGCGAGGCGGGAGGACCTCCCGCACTCCTGCGCACAAAGGGGGAGGACGCACGCCCTGCCCGGCTTCCCCGGCCGCCCCGCCCCAGCGGGTTGCACCGGGACTCCCGCCCAGCGTCCTCTAGGGAACGCGGACGAAGGCACGGCGCGCGTAGGCCGTCCCGTCCCGCCCGGCGCGGCTGTCGGTTGGGCGGCCCCCGGGCGCGCTACCTGCGCGGCGCCGCCACGTGAGCGCCACATCAGCGCCGCTCCGAGCCGGCAGGCGCAGCAACCGCAGGCGGCAGCGGCCGCGCTCCCGCTCGGCGGCCCGGGAAGATGCTGCAGTCGCTGGCGGGCAGCTCCTGCGTGCGGCTGGTGGAGCAGCACCGCTCCGCCTGGTGCTTCGCCCTGCTGGTGCTGGGCTACCTGCTCTACCTGGTGTTCGGCGCCGTCGTCTTCTCCTCGGTGGAGCTGCCCTACGAGGACCTGCTGCGGCAGGAGCTGGGCAAGCTGAAGCAGCGCTTCCTGGTGGAGCACGCGTGCCTGTCGGAGCAGCAGCTGGAGCAGTTCCTGCTGCGGGTGCTGGAGGCCAGCAACTACGGCGTCTCGGTGCTCAGCAACGCCTCGGGCAACTGGAACTGGGACTTCACCTCCTCGCTCTTCTTCGCCAGCACCGTGCTCTCCACCACGGGTAAGGCGGCGGCGGGCCCGACACCGCGCGGCGACGGAGGCCTCAGCGAGCGGGGCTCCTCCGGTTGCCTCCCGCGGGGAGGGCCGGGGCCTTGCGGCGGGAGGGGAGCGCCGAGCGGGCCGGCCCCGGCCGCGGAAAGACCGGCGGCTGGGTGGGTGCCTGGGAAGGGGGCGCCTTTCATTCGCTGAGCCTCCGCGGCTGAGCGGGCTGCCCTGCCGCACCTGGAAGCCGCGCTCGGCCGGCCGGTGCCGCCGGCACAGCCAGCCCAGCCAGCCCAGCCAGCCCCGGGGCGTCTGCTGCTCCGCCGGGGGTCCGACGTTCTGCCTTTCGTGGTGCTGTCGGTCCGTTTGCAGCCCTCTGGTTCTGTGGGTCGGTGTCGGATTTGGAGCATCTCGCAGCGGAGGCGAGAAGCGTGCCGTGCACGGAGTCGTGGTGCGGAGGCTCTGAGCTGATCTCGTTTGCGAAGATGTAACTTTCATCCCACCCGCCCTTGGCTTCAGGAGGGCGTCGGGCTGCCTAGTGACGGGGATAGCGAAGAGGCGCCCGCAAATGGCTGTAGGGCAGAGCAGGGGACATCCGAGCCGCTGCCTGACTTCCCGGGAGCTGCAGAATTCTCTTGTGTAAGAGGTATTGCTGATGAGTTAGTGCTACCTCCCGCGAACATCCACACTGATGTCCTTGTGCACGCTAAATTATTAAAAATGAAGCTGCATTTTTAAGTCCGCCCTACTTAGCACCGAGAGCAAAACTGACTTTGCTCAGTCCTTAAAGAGGCAGGCAGTGTGCCAGGTTTGCCCCTCCACTCCCCAGCAGGAAGGTGTTTTGGGAAATCCAGCCAGGTTTTACAACTTCTCATTGCTTTTAGAAGCACTTCTTAGGGTCTCGGCCTCCTTTGCATTTCTTTCAGTCTGAACTGGGGGGGGGAATACCCAACTGTTAAATGTCAGTGCTTTGGTTTGTGGCAGTTTTTTGGTGTGTGGGTTGTTTGTTCTTTTTTTTTTCTCTTTGCTGTCAGTTTTGGCTTAATGTTATATAATGCTTACTTGGTTCCAGATAGCAGTGTTCATTGGTATTCTGAAAGTCTTGAGGCAACATTCCTTTGGCCAAAGTTTTTGTAAGCACGTATTTTTCAAAACAGTTATCTTTCAGGTATGGGTGTATTGGTCAGCCTCTCTGAGCAGAATGAGTTCAGGCATTAATGCTGGGAAGCTGAACTGTGAAAACTTGAATGGCTGAATTCCTCACTAAAAATCAGTAGCAGAAGCTCTTTGATTAAGAAGAGTTTCAAAAATTCACCTAAAAGCTGTCCAGAGTGCTGCCCTTCCAGCAATCCAAGCCTTGGCAGTCAGTTGGTACTATACAAAATATGCCATGGTTTTTCCACTGCCCCACAGTGATCGCTCGCACTACTAATGCAAACTTAATCAGCTGATACCAGTAATGGCATTGACTGTTTTGCTGTGTAGTTGATCTTATTTTGGCATTGCCTGAATTATTGGAACAAGCATTAACTTTTTTTTTTTTAAGTGACTGAGTATACAGATCAGGTTGTCTGCTTATTACAGAGAGTTTTTATTTAACAGAAAGGTAAAAAGTTTTTTGTGACAAATGTGATTCTGCTGGTCCTGACTGGTGGTACCATGTTTCTGGGCTAGGAGGGGCAATATGAAATTGCAAGGAGCACTTGGAGGATGTTCCTTAGGTTCAGCTGATGGAATTTGATGTTCATCATGTAAACAAATGCACACAGAGAACATACCTGATCCTGCAGCCTTTTAGTTTTCTATGTAAAACGCATAGGGAAAGTTTTTGATCTCTGCACCTGCAACTCTACTTCTTGTTCTCTTCCTCTTGTTCCCATTTTATGTGCGCTGGCTTCATCCTAACTAGAAAAAAAATCATTATAAAGATGATAAAGCCAGTTAAGAATTCTGAAATATTCTTCAATGGATGGCATTTGTAAAATAAAAACAGTAAGGTAAATTATTACTTGCAAGAAATTTGTATGGGCTGTGTGTGCAGACTGCCTCAGGACAGCCACAACCTGCGACACGTCCCTGCTGTGGGCTGGGGGTGAGGCTTCAGCAGGCTGTAGCAGTGACTGTGCTGAAACCACCTCTGTTTACTCTTGCATATAAAAATACAAACTTTATGATGGTTTAAACTTGGTTATCTCTGTCTCCAGTGGAAAACTGAGGCTTCCTTGTGCTGCTCCTGTGTGTAGCACTTGTGGATCATTTAAATACCTATGATAAATTGCAGCTACTCACCAGGGTGGGGATGCCAAACTTTGGGAGGGAACTTGGTTTCTCTTGTAGGAGTAGTTAGTTACTTAGCAACAGCACTCACAGGAAAATGTGGTTTGCTCGAGATGCTGTAGGAGACAAAGCTAGATTGTGCCGCGATGTGTGGTTGAATGTTCTTTATGCTGGAGCGTCAGTAAGGAATGTGAAAGAAATGAAGAGGTGAGTCGAGAAAGATGCCAAGGCAGGGTTACTTTCAATGTGCTGACTGTTTGGATGTTGATTTAGGATGTGAGGAAACCACATTCTTTTCCCTCCTTTGCTTGGAGGGATTTGAACACAAACCCTGGAGAATGGCTTGATGTTAGCTGGCACTGGAGGAACAGCCATAGCTGTTTGCTGTAGCTGTCTCCTTACAGATTGATCAGGAGGTGGTCCCAGAATGACAGAATGGACAGGGTTGGAAGGGACCTCAAGGATCACGAATCTCCACCCTCCCCAGAATCAGGTGTGGCGTCCAGTCTCACCTCATAGCTTCAGTAATCATGCACAGAGTGAAAGAGTCATTCTGTCTGCCTGTGTGACTGCTCTCCTCTCGGGGTACATTTCCATTTTTACAGACTGCAGAGCAGCTCCAGACTTGCCACTGCCCTATTTCAGTCCACCCCCAGAGTTAAGCTGCTTTCATTTGGGGCATAGGAGAGTTTTAAGGTGAGGTCTGCTTTATGTTCTTCTCAGGACAAAGATTTGAACTCTAATGGTTTTCTCCTCTCTTGAGGAAGAAGAGAGAAAACAGCTTCATGAGACATTCAGTGCTAGTCTGTAAGAGAAAACAAGATGAATAGAATGCAGCAATACTGAGAAGGTAGATTGGGTGCTTTGTGTCACAATCCCAGTTTTAGAGTGCATGTCAACATTAAATGAAGTCAAAACAACTTCAAATGTAAAGCTGTTAGATAAGGGACTTATGTTTAAGAAAACAAAACAAAAACCCTCCAACTCATTGGCCTCTCTGAGGTTGAGGCAAAAGTCATTTACATGACTATTTCCAAAATGCTGGTATTTGTAAAAATCGATGATAGCAAACATTTTGAGAAGGAAATAATCCTTTTCTTAATGCTTCAGGATATGAGTTGCTTTTTACTTACCAGAGGTGACAGTTCCAGCCAATAGCCTGGTTGCATTACCTCTTGCATGCCTGAGACAAAGCTCTTGTGTTCTTCTCTGACATAGAAGGCAGCAGAGAGGAAATCCGGGTCTGTCCTCTCATGTGGGCTTGTAATTGCAGGTGTCTCATGTGACCACAGCCATCGGTTTATACTTCCTGAAATAAAGGGTGGCAACCCTAGCTCTAATCCAGTGTTTAGGCTTTGCAGGCCAATCAGTAGTACAGCCTATCTCCTGGCAGAAACCAGAGAAGCTATGGAATAGCATTACTGCTTTATTGTTCAGAGCAGTGGTGGCTGGTGATGGATGGAATGCTGCTCTTACCTGCTCTGTCCTCACTTCTGCATCCCACTGTGCTGCCTGCCTTGCTCTCATCTCGGTGTAGAGCTAGTCCAGCAGCTCTCCACACTGGAAGGACTATTGTTGATTCCTCTCTCATCCTTCTGTGTCAGGTCTGAGGTCATTTTTCCTCTTCTGGAAGAAAAATAAAAGAATGAAGCAGTCCACTGAACCTAGCTTGATATACAGTGTAACTGGGGTCAGGACTGAGTTGATGATATTTTACCCTGGGCTTGTTAATCGACTCCTTTTGTAAATGTTAATTTTGTTATTTCTCTATTTCTGATGTGTTAAAATTATTTGCAGTTTCTCACAGATAGATAATGTGGCTTCTGATTACCCTCTCCATTATTTCTAATTATTACTCTGGTTTTATTTTGTCCTGTGATGCTTATATCTTGAAAGAAAGAGTAATCTCTTCAAAAATCTGCCTTGTGTTAAAAAGTTTGTAATCCTTTTGCAAAGTTGGAGGTTTTTTTAAATTGAATCGGAAGCTAAAACTTATGTACACCTTCAGAACAGGACTTCTAATGTGTGTACAGTTAATAACCAAATTCTGCAGTTTCTAACCATTACTGAATGGGACTTTCACTTCCACATGTATATAACTCAAAATAACCATTCTCTGAAACCTGTAGTTTTTTCAGTCTGTTGGCTGTTTTTGTTCTCTGTTTCATTTTGATCCACTGAGTCGTCATTATAATCATCTATACTTTTCCTTATAGAAGAACATCACAGTCCCAGAGAAATTCCTGGTTGAGCCCCTGCTCCATGTTAAAGTAGTCCACAAGCTGCTAAACCATACGAAGACCACAATGTTTCCTGGCATGTACGGAAATGAAATCTCAGTTTGAGAAAGACTGGCATACCTGAGCAAGTTCTCATGCCTTCAAGAGTAGAAAGTAGCAATATATATATATATTTTTTTCCCAAGAGTTAGCTGCCTAAATGCCAACTGTGTTTCTGGACCTGAGGTCAGCTGCTTAAAGGTTATGATATTTGTACAATGTTTAGTTCCAATTCTAGAGTAGTTACTGGTGAAGACCCTGTGGTCTGCTGCTTTTCCACCTGAGAACCTAGCTAAAATCTTTTGTAATATTGCATTTCTCAAAGGACAAAGAAGTCATGTAATTAAAAACTGCAAAAGAAAGAAAGAAATGAAGGAAAGTTTTTCAAATGGCTTTGCTTCAGAGAAGTATCAGAGTGGCTTTTGCAAGAACACATGAATTTTCTTTCCAAAAGAAAAGAAAGAAGATGTGCATTCCTCTCTGAAAACAGGGAATGAAAACTTGGAGAAAACCCTCATATCAATCCAAGTGGTTCCCCAGCTGCCACTAAAGCACAGACATGAGACCGGTGACTTTTCCTGCTGATGCATACTCAGTGTTACCATGGCTCTCAACTGATTTTCATACCAGTAGCTTAAGTTTCAGAAAGTATCACGGGACCTCTGAGGCCTCAGAGGAATAAAGATGCGGAAGCAATGAGAGTGCTTAAGTAGTGCTGTCTGACAGCAGCAGGGGGGTGAGGCTGGGCTGGGAAACAGGTTTCACCAGCAGAACAGACCAGCCCAGTAGTCTCCACACCACTGTTTAGCATGAGAGAAAGCAGGGCGATGTCCTCCACCAAAGTTGCATGCTGTGTACCAGCAGAAACTTTAATAGCAGCTTCCTTCTCTTTAAAATCATGAATCTGGGCTGATGTTAAGCTCAGAGAGTAGAGACTTCGTGCATCCTTTTACTGTCTTCTACTACAGTGCAAGAACTTAGAGTAGCTTATGTGCAGAATGCTTTCAGGTAGTTTTACACCATTACAAACACAGCTTTTGAGAGAACTGATGCCCTGAAAATGGGGTTTTGTCATCTCTTACTCTTCATTTATGTTTCATGTTCTGCACATGGAATGTATTTTCAGAAGCCAAAAGGAAAAGGCTAAAATGTACTTCTGAGTTTCATCGTACATGTCGTACCTGAGTACTTGCTTCCATGTCTTTCAGTTATTTGAATAGTATTTTAATCAAATAAGTTAAGTAACCTTAAACTCCTTCATAAAATCTTCACCGTTTGTAAGAATCTAAGGGTATGTCTTAGTTTCAGGGAAAGAAAAGAAGCACTGAAATGACAATGAAAAAAGTCACTAATTATTATTATTTTTTTGTAAGCAGAAACTTTGTCCTAAGGTTAGATGAACGTAGTTTCAGGATTCTGACTTTTACAAATGAAAATAAATATCAGGAGACACTTATATTTTCAAACTTTCTTTCTGCATTGTACTAGCTATATGGCATTGCTGACTGTTATGCTGAGGGAGTCCTTTTCTAAATCAATACAAAAACATTTTATTTAGATGCTGAATATTTTTCAGCATTTACAGTAAAGGAACTGCGTACAGTTGGTATTGATGTGGTGATATGCCATTCAGATAGAAAGCTATGCATCTGATTCAGCTTAAGTATTTCCTGCAGTGTTGGTAGAAGCTATACGCCAGGTTTTTCTTATGGAAACACTCAGTGAGGGTAAAAGCATGAGCACAGGGTTTGTCTTTTGTACCTTTGAGAGAGAAAGAAAAGTAGTTTGATCTACAGAAAAACTTCCCAGTTGCTAAGCCTGTGGGAATTCTGGCACAAGTGCACGTCTGCTTTTGCATTTTCCTTTCCATTGTAATGTGCCTACATGTGACTCACCTAGTGTCCTGGAGCTAAGTGGGGTACAGAATTGCAGAGCAAAAGCCTCCTGTGTCGAGGAAAAAGGAAGCGGCCAGACAACAGTGATTGTAAAATTTACTGTTTTACAAAGTTCTGCCTTTTTGTTACATGCGTGTGTTGGATACCTACTGTAATTGGTTTAAAATGCAAGATGATTTCACAGCAAGAAGAAGAAAAAGTGATCGAAGACTAAAGATGATGGTAGTGCTGAATTGAGTGGGACTTATGTGTGCTTTTATCTTAAAGCTTGTACTGAATTATCTCTGACGTGACAGTTGGACTTTTACTTTGTTATTTTAAACCTACAAGGAACACTGTGAAACATTTTAAAATATGATTGCCAGGCTCAGGCATTGCAACATACAATGCATAGTAGTGCCAAAGTCCAGAGGCAAGCTAGAGTGGGTGCTTTCCTTTGTTTATTATATAGTTTGAAAAGGGTTTTGTTCTTTCACAGTCACCAAATGCAAAGGCAAGGCTAATACTATAATTTTGCCTGTTCCCCAGTAGTAGGCTGAGTTCATAGGGGTCATGGCTTTAAAGAAAGCTGTACTGGAAAGCAACAACTGTGTGTACAAGCCTTTATGTGTAACTTCATAAAAGGCTGGGAAAAGCCATAAAGATTTGTTGTATTGAACATTAACATGAAAAGGCCATGAGATCTCTACTCTCTGTATTATTTAAGTAGCTGTTAACAACCATATATGTATAAGAAAGGGATAGGTTTTTCCTGTGCAAATGAGAAAACTTTGTCAAACCAGAGAACTGTCATTTCTCCTAGAATTTTGGAATCTTCAGGCTGTATGATCTACTAGGCAATTAAATTTTAAATAGTTTGCAGCATGTCTTGTAACATATTTTCATGGTCATATTCTAACTTTGCTATACTACTGTGTCAGTATTCCAAGATGGCTAAGATTCAAAGACGTGCTGTTACTATTTGAAAGATGTCGCTATAGAGAAGTGTTAGAATGATTCACGGAATGAATGCAAAATACTGTCAATCATCTGAATGGTTGGCATTCGGTAATGAAGCTCTGTTATGTAACAGATGCTGATGCCCATAGGTGAGTTAAATAATGTCTTATGAAAAATCTTCTCCTCCAACCATTCTTCTAGTCCATTATTGCAACTCCCATTAGGCAAGCAAACAGCCTGCAGAAATATCTGATGTATTCTGTGAATCAGCAATTCACGTTGATAAGAAAAGAGAACATCTGAGGATAGGGCAAGTTCCTGCCTTACTTTGTTATGAAGTTATTTATTTATATTCCACCTATCTATAGTGCAAAAATCTCTTAGTCAGACCTTTCAGTGCAGCTGTTTGTACTAATTGAAGCCAATTGCGTGTTCAGGTCAAGTTTTCTGGGGTAATTGCCATCTGACAGTTCTGCATGCTGCTTAGAGGAAAATGTCATTCACACTGGAAGTTGTTAGTAGTAATGGATCTCAACCAAAATTAGGAGCTCTCTTAACATCATGAACAGATTTTTGAATTCCAGATTTTAGCCTTGTATTATGCCATGTTCTTAGATGTCAAGAAGGAGAGGGTGATAATCTCTGATGTTTTTGAACCATCTTCTATCGGTAGATAATGAAGCATTTGCATCCAGGTACTGCTTTACTTTCTGGAGCACTTTCATCATGTCTGTGTCTTGTGTGATAGAGTGGCACTTCCGTATGCATTCTGCAAAAGGATGAACTAAGGCAACGAGGAGAAAAGACATTTGTGAAAAATTGTGTAGGAGTGACTGGGATCGGAGCATGTGAGTGTTTCCTTGCAGTTCTCTGCTCCTGGGCCACGTTCCTTCACTGTAACCTGATTTTTTTTCCATCTTGCAAATACACTTCCTCATGACGTCATTTTCTTGCTTTGGATGGTTGTGGGGGTTGTTGTTGTTATTGGTTTTGTTTGTTCTGTTTTTGTCAGTTATACTTTTCCTGTTTAGTAGTATTAGTGAAAACTGCAGCTACTTGAACAAGGACTTAAAAACTCCATATCAGTCTGTAATACATACTTCGGTATCTTTTTTCAGTGGAGACTGCAGAAGTATTGCCACTCCCAGCTAGGAGGTTGTACCATTGTGTACTCAGTGCAGATAACAAGACTGTTATCAGTTAATACAGCCCAGATAATTTATCAGGCACATGAACAGCCTTTGTGGGAAGAAGGTAGAGTTTGCTCAGCTTTAGTGTGCTGGTTGCCTGTCCTTATGCGTAGCAAAGTGTTTGCTCAGGATGTGTCACGTCCTGTCTGTGAAGGGAGGGAGGATTCACTAATCCTCCTGGTTAGATTAAGGTAAAACAGTATTCAAGGTCCATACAGAAGAGGGGAAAAAAAATAAATTTTAATAGGAGACTTCTACAAAACAGATATCCTACATGCGTTGGCCTTCCCACAATTCTGTCTGCCTAAGATGTTGGATTTGATAGGAAATCCAAATAAGCCTTGCATTACTTAATAACTTTGAAAGAGAGAGGAAAAGGAGAAGGAAAAATAAAGGCAGACAGAAAGATCACCAGGTCTGGATCCAATGCCTGGCCTGCTGCCATGGTACTCCACGTGATGTAGAACCGAGAAGGGCAGCAGCAAAAAAGAGAGAGCAGGCCAGCCTCCCCCACCTCATAGCCCCTATTTATAGCATCAATGCAGAGAGGGAAGAAATGTTCTTCTCTGGCCTCTACTTGGAATTGTAATCAGCTCCAATCTCTGCCAGGTCTGGAACACCGTCCACCAGCCAAGCCAAAAAGGGGACACCAGGCCCAGTTCAATGACTGAATGCTTCTCAGGTGTTGTTCTCGACTGTTCCAAGAGTCATTGAGACATCAGCTTAGTTGTGCCCGGACTCATCCCTTATGAGGATGAAATGAAATCAAATGTGCTGAGCAGCATAACAACTCTACTGCTGGAAAGAGTGCAGCTTGGACTCCTGTCTGCCACCCTATGGCCCTACCTTGTTCCCTGTGCTAGGTCTATTGCTTCCTGGACCACAGGAGTTAGCTGAGTAAGCTTATCAGCCCAGGAAAAAAAGTAATCACTTTCTGCAGGATTAGTTTGCTCTGAGTTGCTGCATTTAGATAAGCTACAACTACTGCAATAGGGGTAGGCCCAAAAAGGGAAAATATTTTCTTTCTCAGCAGGACATCTTAGATTAAATCAGGTGCCTCATGTAACAATTTGGAGGAGGCATGAAAAGAATCCAACGTGTGAAGCCAAATTGACAACAGATGTAAGAAAGGGTCTGGCAACCTAAGACCATGTTTCCTGTACTGATGATGCATCAGACAATTGCTGACTGCCCCTTGTGAAGAAGCATTATTTCAAGCAAGATTAAAATGACAGCTAGCAAAACGGAAAGAATTTAACAGGGCTCCTCTCTTTGTTAAAACAGATGCCATCACTGAGGTATTTCTACACCCTGACAGGAATCCATCTGCTGTACCTCAGATGCACGCATCTTGAGGGGAGCTGTATTTTTTCCACTAGATAATTACTATTATATGATAAATTTCATAATGTTTGAAGCTAATAAGTCATACTACCCTGTTTAGTTACTCTTTATAAATCCTGATCATGGATGATTACAAGAAACCAGGATGTGTTCCTGGGGCCAGATGCTTGCAAAGAAATACTTCCCTTGGTAAGATGTGCAAACTGTCAATTTCACACAGTGCTGACCCAGGCTCTTCAGTGTCAGGCCTTTTTTCTAAGATTACCAGCCAGCATGTCACCTTCTCCCCACAGTGTACAGAGGTCTGAGAGGTCCTGCTTACAGCATCCAACTTCCCTTAGTCACGGGTTGCATCAGTGTAAGCTTTTTCTTGTTGGCCATTTGCAAATGCACTGATAGAAGGGGGCTGGGTGGTTGCTAGGCAGGTTCACAGGCACATACAACTTTAAGGTACTGGGACTTAAGGAAATGAGAAGTCTGTTACTATAGTTGCAAGAATTTCCAAAGACATCAAATATCTGAACAAGAGGCATTTTGCTGGCAAACTCAAGAAACATTTTAAAATAAATTACCATTAGTCTGAACAGGCAATTTGGTGTTTGATGCTGCACATTGAAGTTGCTCTGTTCGTATCTTTATATATTGTCCGAATGTCTTGTATCTGTAGTTCGCCTTTCTCAATGCTACATTGCTATTTATTTCTAAATTTCTAGTTGAACAAAGCTATTTATGCTTCTTCATCATAGTGTGTGCAATTACAGTGCTGTTCTTTCTTTTTGCTTTCCTCATACTTGTTGGTAGCACGTATACAGCTGTGATGATCCTGCTATCCCGATTCCAATCTGGCTAATTGAGTTTATGGTTCCTGCAGTTGGTGTTTGCTATCATGTGCTGTTCTAAACATGTGAATGATTCAATATTCAATATCTGTAAAATCTGCTTACAGTTCATGAGCTTAGTTTTTAGTATTAAAGTTCATACAGCTTAGCTCTCATGACAGCTGAAGTATTTTCTTTATTTTGTAGTATAGTCTTTATGTTTTGAACACAAAGTGGAGAGTATATGCAGCTAGACTATATAAAGATAGAAGAGTACCATCGAACATCACATTTAGGACTGTGATTTAAAGTAAGTCATCTCATCTGAGAAATATTTCAATTTGGCCCCTTTGTAAACTGTGTATTTTAATTTTAGAAGCTGTAAGTGTTAACTTCAAGCTAGAAATAAATATTCCAGATGAAATATACCTTCCGTGAAAGTGGAGACTGATGCAGTTTAGTTCTCTATATTTTAGTCAGTTGATTCACTGATTGCTGCTGCTCGTATTGATTTGCTTCTTTCTTTGCTCTGCGTGTTTTTAATTCTTCATATTTCTAAGAATTAGCTATTAAAACTGTAGGTAGAGAGAGGATTTATTTACATGCAAATGCATTGTCACATCTGATTAGTTTGAGTTTCAAATACTGAGGCGCCTTGTGAAGGTATGTAAGTAGTGCATGTCTTTCTCTGCCAAATGAGAGAGCTGATGCTAGTCATTTCCCTGAGTTCCATGTATCAAATAAGCTGCAAGATTAGAAGTATAAATTCCTATTCCTCATTGTATTTAGTAGATAACATTTTCTTTCGTGTGAGGTTGCATTTTAATGGAAATATGCTGCTTACAGATTTGTTTTCAACTTCCCAGCATGAAATTGCTTAATTTTCATTGCTGCATGATAATTCTTTACTGCTCACAATGCCAGTTTCATTCACTGTTTTCATGCTCTGTTCTTCCTGATGGTGCAATAAAGCAATTTTTGTTCCAGAGTAGAGGTGGGAAGCATACTAATATGCAGCTGGTTGTTTCTTTTTATTCCCAGATGATAGGACGAACAACTGTGGCTCATTTCAGTGCAAGAAATGATAACTTAGCAAGGCTAGATAGGTATTCTTCACTAATTAGATGTGATAAAAGTACTGCAGTAAGTGCCACTGTAACACATTCAAAGCTTTTGACACCTCCCAAGATACATTCAGGATGGTACCAGGTGCTCATTATCAATTTTTAGAAGCCTTTTCCCAATAAGCAGCACTAGACTGTTCTTTTCAAGCTGAGTACTGTACTGCACAGGTGCTGGGCTCAGCAGTGGCAGCTGGCACATCCCGCGTAAACAAGGTCTTTCAAGTGCTGGAAGACTGAAGTAGTTGATAGAATTTTAAATCCCATTTCAGGAAAATTAGAGGAGGCGGAGAAAAGAGAAAATTGCAGCATGAAATGAAACCACGGTTCCAGACATTTTCCAAGACAGAAACTGCTCCATCTTCTGCTAGTCTCTTCAGAATGTGTGTATCTTCACAGGTTCACTGCCACTTAAATGCTAAGTACATTCCTAAGCTACTAAATGAATTTTTCTGTAGGTGTCATTGTCACAGGCTGCCATATCTAAAGGTGAAATCTGGAAGTACTACTGTTGTTCAAGGTGTATCACTTATGCTGTAGTCAAGGCAAAAGTATCACAATGATTTTGCCAAATTATCATATGAAATGAGAAGATCGCTGTCATGTACAAAGTAGTGACTAAATCTATTCAGTAACGTCACATCCTCTGTCCTGCGAAAGCATTTTCCATGTTAGGATTGATTTATTTTTCCTCCACACTGAACATTCTGGGCAGTGAGTCCCAGAAAGAACTGCAGAAAGTTTTGTGCCTTTTTCAATACCTTGGAATTGATGGTGAAGTTCTTAAGACTTTTCATAAATCTGTTTCTTTAATTGCTTTTTTAATCCTGGCAATCAGTAGCTTTAAAAATCCATGATTGTAATATGCAATATTATATATTGTAATATATAATATGTATATATAATGTAGCATGCACATGTGCAGTATTGCTGCACCTGTGTTGCTAAACCTAACAGAGTAAAAACCCTTAACAAAAGATAAGCGCAAAACCTGGCCTTGTTTTGTAATGTTCACAGAACTACAAGTAGATGTTCCTTTCTAAAATCCATTCACGTTTCTCTTTTATCAAATTTTAGTTTCTGAGGCAGTTTTTTCTATCAGGAAGAATTCATAATAAAGTAGTCTGGTAGGAGGGAGGGGGTCCTTCAGAACAGATTTTTTGACCATCTGTTGCCTAGCAGGCAGGTAAGCTAATAAAACAATAACTGGAATTTTCTTTGCTGAATTCTCTCAGGAGCCCTCAGGAAGTCTAACCTTGCTTTTGACCTGTTGGCGTTATCTTTTATTCAGCAGACTTTTGTCATTTTCATATTTCTCTTCCCCCCACATTGAATAATAAAGCTGAGATTTCAGAGAAACTCTTGGCTCAAGGTGTGTGTTGCATTACTTATGCTACATGACTGCTAGCGGCACTTCTAAAAATGAGATGCTCTGGTTTTGGATAAGTATTTCTGTCAGTGTGCTGTTACTGAGGTGGGGGGAAGGCCAACACCAAAAGGATTCCGGTTTGATTACATTTTACCCTTGTAGGCTCTTAAATCCAGAAGAACAGAGGAACCAAATCCCAGTATACAAATATAATATATACAGTGTATGATAAATATATTTATATACTTCAGGTTTTAAAACAACCTTAGTAAGTTTTGCCACTGTTCTTAACTAGCAAATGCAGCAATGCCTGCATATTTTTTGACTGTCATCTGTGGTAGAATTGAAGCCTGAATGCTTTGACACATTGATTTAGCAGACTTGTCTGCTGAATAAGCTCGCATATCTAGTCTTTGCTCCTGTCTTGAGCACTGTGTAAAGCTGTGTACACATAGAACATGGAGTCCTTAATGGCGCGTCTCTCCACAGAACATGGTTGAAGCTATCAGGGCTCTGTCCATCCCCCACAAACCTCACATTGGGCTCAAGGTTTAGCATGCTGTTACAGAATTTTCACAATTAATGGTTTTGTAGGAACCGGGTAGCTTACAGTAGGATTTAAAAAGAACTGATTTTGTGTTCACACATGGCAAATGGGAAAGCTCTACCAGCTGAGCCTCTGGAGAACTCAAGCTTTTCCTGCAGAGCATGTGTCCTTTCTAATGGCATGTCTAAGAGACCTGGAAATTGAGCATGTGCCTCACATGGAGTTGTGCCACCTCAGTTTCATGCAGCAGGCCCTTTTGTAGGGACAAGCAATCTGCTTTTGTTTAGACTATTTGAGGGTCCTCTTGGGCTGCTGATGAGTGCTTTACTCAGACGGAATGATCCAGGCAGGATTAGGGAGGGAGATTCCGTGTCAGGCTGCGACATGGAAGAATGCCCTCATTTTTCACTTAAAGTTATTACCTTTTGAGTTGTGTTTCTCTCTAACCCTGTAATAGAAAAGAAATGTTACTTTGCCAGCCACTCACCAATAATCATCTGGGGTGTGGAAGGGACTTAGTAATTTCTGTACTTGACTTTTTGGCTGTATTTGGCTCATGTGTAGTGAACTACTATTTGCAGAGCTCTAGTAGAACCCATTTTCCTGTGCAGCACTGTGCTGAGCACTTCCTTATAGCCACTGGTGTGTGACTAGTTCATCATTATAACTTACAGCAGTGATGGTAATATTTTCCACTACATTAAATAGAAACTATAGGTAATAGCTGACTACAACAGTAGTCGCAGTAAATGATCAAAATGTTACTAGCCATTCAGAGTGCCCATCCAGCTGTAATCTTTGCATTTGGCACACATGGTGATGAGTGAGATGTGGAGTGAACCATGTGGTGGAAAAAAGTGTAGAATTAGGCTAGAATTAAGGAAGTATTAGTATTTGTTTGGGTTGGCTTAGTTATGTCTACTTTCCTTCCAAATTATGGAGTGTTCTTATATGTTCTTGGGTGACCTGTGGTTCAGGTACCCTCATGGAGTGTTAATGCTGTCATCACTGATCTTCCATCTCTGAGTCATCATGGCAATTCAGAAACTATTTATAAGTGAAGGCGTTTCCTACAAAAACTGGAGCCTATCAGAAAAAAGGAAGTATTTCTCATATAAGGAGCTGCAATTTTAAACTGCTCTGGCAGAGGCCTGCTGAATGTGAGTGCAGGAGGTGATGCTGCAGAGGTACTGTTAAATTCATTTTCAAACTTTGAAGGCTGCTGAAGTCTACCAGATTTCTTGGCCCTGTGTGGGTACATCTGCAGTAGTGCCTTGGTTCAGATCGGGAGTGTGCTGCTGAACCAAGTCTCCCGATTGTTCCCACTGGTGGAATGCACCATGGACCAGCCTTGGAGCATGCAAACTGGATTCCTCTTCAGTGGAACAAAGCTGAAGAAGGCAACATTGGAGAGCTGTGAAGTGCACCTCAACTACTAAAATGGGTATCCAGTCTCTCCAAAAAAAGTAAAGCAAATCTGAAGCTAAACCCCCACCAGTAATGACCTTAGGCCTGTGCAATCAATTGTTCTGCTGTACAGATCCACGTCTATGGTGGCAATGCAAACAAAGTGGCTATGCAAGCCTTACCTTTTTTCCACATTTACTTCTTCCATTGCTGTACTTGGCATTCCTATAGTTAAAGTAATTCGTTTTGGACAGGAGTTGGCATATACTTGAGGCTTTAAATACTATGATCAAATGTTGGGTTGTTGTTGTTGTTTTTTTTGTTAAATTTAGATGAAAAATTTAAAATAAGATCTCAGCTCTTGTTGCACAACCAAGCTATTTTCTTACTTTAAAGGCCTAGTTTTGTCAACAAAAACAACTTGTTTTTGTGAAACACAAAAGATTTCCTTTTTCATGACATCTTGTTATTTCTCTTACTGCCTCTGTGGGTATCAAAATTGTCAAAAATTAAAAAGAAAATTACCAGTTCTAAGTGTATAATTCTCAAAGGCCCCCCTGCACTGGCTGCAGCTTTTGGTGATTGAAGTGGCAACAGGTAGTTGTACTGCTTAATATTATGTCACTTGTACTTAATTGAAAATAATGTTTTTTAACATGCATTGCTGTGCTACTATTTTATGCATAGAGATAATAGCTAGCTCAAGGGTGGAGCACTGCAAAGCTATTTTTCATCAATCTTCAATATTTTTTTTTCTAGTTTGTATAAACATGTTTAAATTTTCATCTCTACTTGAGAGAAGAGATTAATAATAATTCATATGAAAGTATGTCAGAATTTGGAGACAGAAACAAAAGGATATTTGTGTTTTATTGTTACTTGCTCTGAATATTTGTAGTGGCACAGTTCCTCTTGGTGCATAATTCATATAGGAAAGAAATTTAAAGGACTTGGAAAGACATGCACATGCCACAGTCTTGGTTTCCCACCTGGAGTATTTCATGTTATGTATGGTGATGTATGGCAACCTTAATATCATACAGGCTAATGGTGTCTTGGGCTGCGCGAGGAGTGTTGCCAGCGGATGGAGGGAGGTGATCCTTCCCCAATACTCAGCACTGGTGAGATTACACTTGGAGTTTTGTGTTTGTTCTGGGCTCCCCTGCACATGAGAGACATGGGGCCACAAAAATGATGATGGGGCGTCAGCATCTCCTCCCATCAAGAAAATCTGGGGCTGTTTAGCCTGGAGAAGAGGATGCTTAGGGGGATCTTATCAGTGGCTATAAATACATGAAGAGAGAGTGCTAAGTGGACAGAGCCAGACTCTGTTGGAGCAGATGGACCCAGAAGTCCCCTCCAACCACAGCCTGTGATTCTGATTCTGTGAGAATAAATGAAAAATGTGAGGCTGATTTTGAGACAGGGAGCTTAGAAGTTTTTCTCCAAATGGGAATTGTAATGTGCACATGCTGTTGTTTTTCTCTCCCATACTGCGCCATTTAATGATGATCTCCATTATTATGGTTTTTTTTATTTCTCAAAATTGCTCTTTAAGTATTTTTTTCATTGATGATTGCTATTTTAAAAATGGAAAAAAAAAGGGAAGAAGGTTAAATAGTGATGATGCTGGTAGACTACAGACTCTGTCTCACAGTGCTCAGTATAATCATTCATAATCATTCCTTCTTCACTGTGTTTCTAGTGTGATAATAGGTAGTACTTTTACTGTTTTTACTTTAAATGGTTATTTGTATGTTGAGTTCTAAATGCTTACAACATACATTTAAAAATATAATTATTCACATTTTTTAAAAACTGACCAATTTTAATGTAATTTTTTTGTTGCTAAATATTTATTTGATAGAGGTAATTTCCCAACAGAGGCATTATCCTGTGCAAAGATCAAGCTCAATAAAACCTCATGCAGACTAAGCTATTCACATAGGATCGCTATCTGAAAATGCTTTCTGAAAGTGCTTTCTGAAAATGGGTGTGTTATGTGTCAGTAGGTCACTGTGTGTGTTTAGGCTGACCCGTGGCATGTTAGTAGGACAGGAATTAAACAGGAGTGTTTCTTTGCCAGCAGTGATACAAACCCTTTGGCGGTTCAATACCAAATGTAAGATCATAAAGCAAACATTTTATCTCAATATATTTACCTGTGCAGGGGGAATATTCCTTGCTCTCCTTCAGATGTTTTCCGCAGTTTTATTCATCAGCATCCTCTCTTCCTGGAATCTGTGGGAAGAGTTTCTAGATCTGTTTCTTTCTTCAGGAGGGTGAAATATTCCTTCCTGTGTGAGAGCAGATGTGGTAACCTTTATATGCTTTCCAAGATGTAAGTGCTTTGATGTACAACTGTTCCAGTAGAAATTAGTTTTGAAGCCACCTTCAAATGCAGGTGCCATTATATCCGTGTCATTGGGTTGATACCTTTGATTCAGATGATCCTGACAGCCGTGCAAGTGACTTACACGGTCTTACTACAAAACTGACTGTGTTCAATGCCATCTCCAGCTTCCTTTTTGCAGCAGGCAACATTAATGAGCTCATTATACGAACCCGTTCTTTCTGATCTAACTCCAGACTCAGCTGGCAGGACGGTGGTTCTGAGGAATTAATAGTCTTTGGCATTGATGACCAGCTGAAGTAGAAGATGGTTTCAGAAGGAACTGAAGCTGTGTATGGTCAGTCAGCAGATAGATACAAGTCTGTATGTTGGAGTCTCTTTGCTTTGGAAGAAGCCTGTGTAATTTCACACTGAAATTGTAACTGGTAATAGGCAAAACAGAATTCTCTGTTCTGAGAAGTGATGAGGTGAAAAATCATTATGGGAAAGATGTAATTTTTATGATTAACTTAATTGTTTAAATATTTTTTACCACTTTTGTTCTGGAGACATTGGAGGGATGTATTGTTGGAGGAAGCTGGAGCAGCACTAAATCAAATCATTTCAGCTGGAGTTTTAAATCACCCTTTAATGCTGCTGTGTGAGCAAGGACTTAATGATTTCCTTTATGACAAAACTGTCTTAAGCAGTTTCTGCCACGCCCTTCGTCGCCTTCCTAATTAGGCTACTGCAGCTGTTCGAGGACTGCACCATAAGCTTTAATTAAATGAATGAACTAAGTTTCCAACTAATTGCCTCCTTACTTTCCCTCATTTTTTTGACCCAGATCACTTAATAGGTTCGGTTTACAGCATGTCTTCCTCCTCCCGGTGCACACAGAGCCAGTTCCATTAGTGGCTTAACTGAGGAGGCAACAAAAATGTGATGCAAATAGATTTCCTTTGTTTAAAAATGCCCACTATAAAAGGGATTTTTTTTCTCCTTCATTTAGCCGGGCTGGACATCGGAGTTCACAGACTTGTTTAAGGAAACTCAGTTGGTGACCTCTTGATTTTTTTTTTTTGCTCCTGCTTTTTTGCAAACAACTTATAAATGTCTTCTTTTAGTTGTTGTAACACGCCTCAAACTTCTAAGTGAAAGTTCTGAAAAGTCCTTTCTAGCAGTAGCACAGCACTACTGGTTTGCACTATTTTAGCTATGGACCAGTTTTTACCTATTTTTTCCAGTCCTTCAGATCTTTTTTCCCATCTGTGATACAAAGGAGAGAGGTTCACGTCTGATGGTGTGCTAAGAAGCTGCTAACTACCTGCCTGTGTAGCCGTCCCTAAAGTTGTTCACTTGGAGAATCCAGTCATTGTTTTTCTCAGTGCATAGCTGGTAGAAGTAGAAAAGGCGAAATACCTGTCCCAGAAGATTATTCGAGTCTGAGTAGATGGTTTGGTGGGTATAGATATGCTGCATAATATAGTGTTTCTTTCATTCTGTGTAGTAGGTGATTCTTGTCTGCTAATTTTATTGAGCACGTAGTTGACCTGTATGACTCTCTGCAGCAAAGTCAGTATAAAAAGGTTAAAGCTTATTAGATTATTTTTTAAAATAAGCAATTTTGTAGAACGGAGGGATATTCAAAACTACATCCAAACAGGTAGAGATGTTTTGTATATTTAAACTCACAACTGAGGTTCTCCAAGTCATAAGACAGTTAAAATCTTTTAAGGAAAAAAATCCCCATACGTAGACATAACTGAAAACCAGACATCCACATCTTGAGAGGTTTTGCTCTTTGTATGAACAATCAAATAAAAGCCCATGTCAGGATGCTGAGCTAGATGGAGTGTTGATCATATTTAATATGGCAAATACTGCTGGTCTTGTATGCATTTTGTGCGAGTTTTCTGGAAGGAATGGTGCCTCTAACTTATGAAAAGTCAGTAGAAAGAATTAGGTATAAATAATATTCTTTAAACTCTGTGTCACTTTGCTTCCATGTTTTGGCAGCTTTTCTGAAAGTTTGGTTTTTTAAAGGTCTGTGCTTCTAAGGAAGTGATTGTAGTCTGATGTTCAGATTGTACATAAGAAGGTATAGCCCATTATAAATCTTAGACTCTGTCTTGATAATCAGTGTACCAGTTATCAGGGATGCTATGTGGGCAGGTTAATTCTTGTCCCCCTTAATTCCATCCAACTCCTCTCTGATAGATTAAATATAATCAGTTTAATAAAGAGAATGTAAGTAATACTGTCTTTGTGAGGTTCCTGTTGTCAAAACAAAAGTTCTAGGATTTTATAAAAATAAAAATGCTTTAGGATTGCAAGTGTTAAGGCTTTTGAATGTTATAGTTTTTGCTGAAAAGGCAAATGGGCATATGTTTTATTATCTGTGTAGAACCAGTGCATGCTACAAACTTTCTTTGATCCTTTAGAAGGATCATGGAAAGCCATTTCCCTGAAGAAGTAACGGTGCAAGGAAGGAACGAAAAGATTCAGAAATGGCTAAAAGCAGACAGAGTGTTTCCTGCCTGGGATCTGTAATATTTTTGTGTTTTAATATATGACATTGCCATGTTGTTTTTTCTTTAATGACTTCTGTACTTGTTTGACTGAAGTGTATAGATGTTGCTAGAAGGAAATCACGTAAGCATTTCCATACTAGGAGAAAATATGGGTCATTTTTCTTCCTACTTTCCATAGTATTGTAAATTGTGACTGTTTTAGCTCAAGGTTTTTGATATAATTATTCCCAACCAATGACTTTGGATCCTGAGTAGCAAGCAAATCAGCATCACACTTCTGTTCCTGCTGGGAGCTGTCATACTATTGTTGGCTAAGTGGCACACCTTGATCTGCAACTGTCAGCATTCAATATTATACTTCCTGTAACTGTTAGCTGCTGAGGAGCACGCAAACAGTCCTCTTTAACGCTTATGTGATGTGGCAACCTCACTAGAATGGCAGAGTGCGCCTTAGAATGCAGCATCTGCTTCAAGCATCTCAACTAATTCTATGAATTGTGAAAGTTATGGTAACGTTTAGCCAGACAGGCTGGTCTGAGCACCCAGCTTAACCAAATTGTGCTGAAAACCTGTAGCAAAGTCTTTCATTTAACACTTTCTTCTGAGTATATGCCATGTAGTACATGTAGGGAAGATTTGTCCTTCAGGAGTCATGAGAGAAGTATAAGAGAGGTGACAGTACCAAAACCACTCTTCCCTGAGAAATAAGCTGGTTACTACCTAGGTCAGCACAGTGGCTGGCTGGAGTTAAATTACTATTAATTTACTCAGTGCCTAATGAACTGACAACACAACAGGGATTTTTTTGTGTGCTTGTTTGGTTTTTTTGTTTGTTTTTGTGTGATAAGGATATTTGGTTCAAATTAGTAAAGGCTTGGACTAATTGTACAATACAAGCATACATTTAATTACAGGAACCTAAAGTTGTAAGGAATATTGTAGGTTTGCAAGCTTAAGTTCTTTTGTATAGCTTCATAGTATCACACCATCCATAGAATTGCCAAGCTTCATCACAGTGTTGTTATGATGAATAGCCGGACTCCATCTTAAACATAGCTGAGCACTGAGAGTGCTCGACTGTTCCAAAACTCTTCTCTGAAGCTTATAAACATTTTTCTAATTCCTAGACTAAATTTATTCATGGCTACATCAAAGCTGTTTGTTTGTGTGGCAGTATTGTTTTATGTCTAAAAGATTTCTTTTCCCTTGGTAGTACTGGTCTGCTGGTGCATTAAGGAGATAGTATATCAATTTTCAGTCTCTGTTCAGCTGTGCTGGGGAAGCCAGTCACTCATCTTTCTGTCATAAACAGTTTCTATTCCCTTGTTTTTTTTGAGTGACCCTTCTCTGTTGTACTGGTGTTAATTCATTCTTAAGCATGGACATATAGAGTGAAGTAGGTTAGTCCAGATGAGATTTGATGTAGATCTTATTCAAGTAATACTAGTTCTGTTTTACTGAAGACACCCAGATGTGCTACAGCAGTGCAGGTATCTTCTTCATATTTGAGTCACATGAATCAATATTACATACCTTATAGTGAACTCATACACAAATCTTTCTAAAATAATATTTTCTAACTTTGTGTTGATTGCCTGTCACAAAATACTGTTGGGAAAACAAAGCTATTGGAGTTGACCTTTTGTGGATATAAAAGAAAGATTAAACAAAGAAAGAAAAAAAAAACAGTAGTGGGAAATGGTTAGTTCTTGAGGGAGAGGACTGTCACAAGTGGTGTTCCTCAAAAGATTTTTTTGAGATGAGTGCTGTTCATTTATACTAACGTGTTCATAAATGAGCTAGAAAAGAGACTAAAGACACAACATTAAGGTTGTAAGGATGGAAGAACCGCTAGGCAACTGGATCATAAAACGGCACTGGAAAATGAGTAGGATAACATGTTAAATGAAATATGTAACAAATGCCATCGTTTACATATGAAGTTATGGGATCTGCTTGAATGAATACTGGGACACCTCTGAGGGGCAAGGCCTGAGGATCTGATGGAGAGGGCCAAGGAAATGTCAGCTCAGCACTTACTCAGAGTCAAAAACACCAGTTGGATGTCCAACGTTACAAGGGATGGAGTAGAACAGAAAGTGAAAGCTTTTCTGTTCTCTTCCTCACTCATGATTTGCACTTAAAACCAGGCTGAGCTTTTGAGGGCATAGCTGCTAGCGCTGTGTACAGGTGTAATTGCACCACACGTTTTTGGAACTGAGATGGGCCTTGATTGCCTCGTAAAAACAACAACAGAAAAAACAGTGGATACATTCCAGCCTGGATGTGGCTTTGGGCAGCCTGGTCTAGTGGTTGGTGGCCCTGCGCATAGCAGGGCACTTGAAACTGGATGATCTTTTTTCAACTGAGGCAATTCTATGATTCCTGCACTTGAAAGAAATGACTGTTGGTAATTTCTAGCACACAAATGACAAGGCAGAAATTCAGCCACAGTGGTTGGATCCCCTGAGTTTTCCTGTGAAAATCCTTGCTCTGCTTGTGATGCTGGATGCTTTATTGGCAGTATGGAAGCGTACAGTCTGGAGTGTTGATTTAAATGCTTTAAGTCCAATTTCTGTGTTTTTCACAGAAGGACTTACAGAATTTTAGTACTAAGTAGATCTAGGAACGCTTTTCTGGAGTATGGATGATCCTTTTTGACAAGGTGAGTAAAAGAAGTTGCTGCATCACTTGGTAAAACTAAGCAAAAAGGTCAGTAGGAAAACCCAGAATTAAGCAGTTTTTCTGCTGTAGGTTTCCTTGCTCTTGAGTACACATTACATTTTTCTTAAAAATAAGCATTAATGCAATTACTTTCAGCATTTTGAAATACAAGAATGTTTTTGGATTTTTATTTCCTTCTTGCCAGTACTTAGACTCCATTTACCTACTTAAGCCATGTCAGCAGATCCCATCACTATTCTTTATTTCACACAGTATATCTAATATCAAATGGATACATTAAGTCTAAGCTTTGATTCAGCCTGTGTTTTCCTTCTGCTTTATTCTAGGTTACGGACATACAGTGCCTTTATCTGATGGAGGGAAGGCCTTCTGCATCATCTACTCGGTCATCGGGATCCCCTTTACACTGCTTTTCCTGACAGCAGTGGTACAGCGCATCATTGTTTATGTCACCAGGCGGCCTGTACTCTATTTCCACATTCGCTGGGGCTTCTCCAAGCAGATTGTTGCCATCATCCACGCTGTAGTCCTTGGATTCATCACTGTCTCATGCTTTTTCTTTATCCCAGCAGCTATTTTTTCTGTTCTGGAAGATGACTGGAATTTTTTGGAGTCTTTTTACTTCTGTTTCATTTCCCTGAGCACTATTGGCCTAGGAGACTATGTGCCAGGAGAAGGCTACAATCAAAAATTCCGAGAGCTGTATAAAATTGGAATTACATGTAAGTGTTCAAGCTAACCAGTTACCTAAGTGACACTTTATTAAAAAAAAAAAAAAATAGGCATTATGTCTCTCTTCCAGAGTTGGTGATTGTTTTGTGAGCTGCAAGCTTGCAAACTGGGCATTGTAGGTAACTATGCAATGTTGCAATTGAAGGCAACTATAGGCAACTGTGGTTTAAATAGTCAGTTTCTTAGTTAAGAAAGGAGAAACTGAAAACAAATTCTGTTATGCTAAAACGTATCTACATACTCTCTTATTAATAATAGCAAAAGATGTTCACATCACTGTTACGAAATTGCATAGGAGCATGTAGAGCTAAGATTTCACAGAGCATCACAGAGTCAGAAAATGATGCTTGTAACCCAACGTCATCCTGTAAGGTGAGATGACAGGCAGACAGAGGTGAAGGAGGAATGGGAAATGGGCAGAAGAGCAAAATTTCTTACTCTAGTTGTAACATAAGGTAGCTGAAGCTGGCATTGGGACGTATCAGCTGTCAAAGCAAGACAAATAAAGTGAAATGATGATACAGCAAGACTGTGGATGTTAAATTATAATTGCTTAATTAGGTCTGACACAGAATAGAGGCACAGTGATCAGTGATTAGATGAAAAAGTAGAGCAGAGAAAATGGTCTGTGTGTTGACATTCTGAATGTTTCTGATCTGGCTTCAGTCTGCACTGTCCTTGTTCAGCAGAGGCACTCATTGAAAGATTTAAGTAGCCAAAACAACAAGCTGTTCCTGTCAGGTCCATGTCTTAGGCTGCTGTGTCTTTATCTGGACTCCCATGCGTAATCCAGTAATCATAATGTAGTCGAAGTGTCCATTAGTGTGGCTTTGTGTTTTGCATTCCTGGAAGCAAGCCCTTGAACTAGCCAGAACTTAACATGAACCTACTGAGATTCCACAAGGCCAAGTGCAAGGTGTTGCACTTGGGTCAGGACAATCCAACCTATGTGTACAGACTGGGAGAAGAACTTGGAGGTTCTGGTGGATGAAAAGCCAGACATGAGCCTGCAGTGTGCTCTTGCAGCCTGAAAGGCCAACAGTATTCTGGGCTGCATCAAAAGAGGGAGGAGCATTAGGGAGAGAGAGGTGATTGTCGCCCTCTGCCCTTGTGAGGCCCCATCTGGAATGCAACATTTGGGTCATTTCAGATTTTTTCCTTTCCCCATCCTGTTTATCTTACCAGCAGTAGTTTTTTATTATTACCCTGCTGATCTGCAGAGTTAATCTGGTGATGCTAAATGATTGAGTAGTGGAAGTCATGCATAATAAATAAATACATTGTAAAAATTCTGAAACCTTAAAAACCATAAGAAGACATTTGGGATTACATTTTTTTTCTTTTTTTTTTAACTGAAAAGTCAAGTTTTTTTTCTCTGTACAGAGACAACTTTTCAATTTCAAGCTTTAGAATGCTTAGAAAACAAATAGAAGGAAATTCTAAATGGACAAAGTAGCCTATGGGCAAAGTGATGTATTTCTAATTTGAAACAAAATAATCTGAGGTCATAACTTTTGAATTAGCCTTTCTTCTCTCATGCAAACAAGTCATGGAACAAAACACAATGTATAAAATATTTTTCTCTTTCTGAATCTAAATTTTCTTCCAAGAAAAGTTCTGGAGTTCCAAATCTGAAAACCCTTAATGATTACTGCAGGCTTTTCAAGGAAAATGCAGGTGTCCTAAATGAATTGTTGGATTACTTGGGCAGTGTTTCAGAGATGATTAAAAGTTCTCATTGTAGATTTATAGATGCCTTTTAATTGGCATAGCTTTGTTCTTTCCTTCCTGTGTTAATGCTTGCCTCTCATTTGAATTCATGAGATAAAGATTAAAAACAGTTCATAAATTTTAGCTATACTGTCAATTTAGATCACCTGATATTGCAGTACTGATTTAACAGTGCTCCTGAAAGAGAGAAGGAAATGTTATTTTTAGTGAATAATCTGCAACTGCTTGTAAAATATTTATGCGTTTTGGTAACAGAGTATTGTCCATGCGTAGATTGTAGTAGTTAAACTGTGTTGATCTTTCAGCACATTTAATATTCAGCCTTTAGATGAGCATGTTTTATTAATAATTATACACTTCTGCTTGATTTACTCATTGAAATGATAAAATATTCAAGTTGTCATGATCCTTGTTACGTTGTAATGATGAGTTGTAAGGATCTAATGAAGCATTGGGATTAAGAAATGCTCATTTTGATGCCTTTACTCCAATTCTAGTTACACATTTGGAGCGGAAAACAAAAGAGCGTAGTGAGCTGCTAGTCATATAGAACCCTGATTCTAAAGGTCTCAGTCTATGAGAGTTAACAGATTCCTTCAAAATCAAAACCAGAGTTATCAGTAAAATCATTAAAGTAACATTATCAAGTTTGGATAGGTTCTGCATATTACTAAAATGCTGCAAATGATCTTCAAGGTTTCATCAGACTCAGCTACTTTGGCAGGTTTTGAAAATATCAGCAATTTTACAGTGAATTTAAGTTTTGTTTCTGTAGGTTTTGCACAGATTTCTAGGTACCTCATTTTTTTGCTTTTGGTTTTTCCAATTATTTTGTAGTGTTGGGTATATTCTTACAGTATTAAAGGAAAATAATTGAAAAGTTTTTATGACACGTCAGTGATTTGTCCTGCTAAACTGATACAAACAGCAAGGAAATGTAATTACCTGCCATATTTTGTACTTCTGTGTGTAACGTGTAGGGATACTAAGGGGAAAAAAATCTGAGAGTGTGTAATCACTAAGCTTGTTAAGTGTGTGTTAAATTTTAAGATTCCAGTTCATTAAATGCCTTTACATGCTTTTGTCTGGTACAATTGCAACAGATTCTAAACCACTACTGTTACTTTTTAAAAATTATCATGTGGAGTCTTGTTGAGTGTAGAATGCAAAAGAGCAGGGGCTGGATTTGACAGCCCAGAGTGGGTCAGAGAGAAGATTAACATAATATTCAGAGATGGCAGGGATGGAATATATGGTAGGAAGATACAGGGTTAAAAGTGTTCAAGCCCCCACTCAATTTGATAACAATTAAAGTCGTTCTTGTTGTTGTTTTTTTTTGTACCCAGGTTACCTCTTGCTGGGCCTCATTGCAATGTTGGTGGTTCTTGAGACATTCTGTGAACTCCATGAGCTCAAAAAGTTTAGGAAGTTGTTTTATGTGAAGAAGGACAAGGAAGAGGACCACGTGCATATAATGGAACATGACCAGCTCTCTTTCTCCTCCATCTCAGACCAAGCAGCCTCCATGAAGGACGATCAGAAGGCAAACGAGCCTTTTGTGACTTCCCAGTCCCCAACTTCCAATGACAGCTCTCTAAACAATTAATACAGGGGCATCCACAACATTGTTTTGGTGCATTTATGCTACTTACTATAAGAAATAGAATGTATCTTTTATTTTCCTGAAAATATTGAAGCTGGAAGACTGTGCTATTTTAAACAAAAATTCCTCACTTCTAACATAGAAAGGACTTCTGGGGAAAAGTGTGGGAGCCACCCTGGGAATAGGGAAAGAAATGTAGGATGTGACTGGGAAGATTAGGCCATTTTGCTTGAGAGATAAAGAGGTGGGAATACCACTTTCAGAGGTACCAGAGAGAAAATCTCGGACATGCAATTTCATCTGTCTTTAGGAGAGCAGAGCCTTCACTGAAATCCAGCTTGTCTGGTTGCATGCCCTGTCTTACAACTGGGTGAAGCTTTGTGATACGTACTTTATCTCAGAAAGGTAATCACAGATTTATTCCAAATACACAGAATATCTTCATCTGGAAAACATTTCCAGAGCAGTATCTGTAGACCTGCTGGAGGGGAGTATCTAGCTGATCCTTCTATTACCCAGTAAGTTGCATGTGCAAACAATAATGCTAGGAATGAAAAAGCAGGGCTCTATCCCTTCCTCTGCCCAGGCCATTTGCATTCAAATTTCCTACTTCCTTAAAATATCCCCTAATCAAAGGAAAAATGTTGTCCTGAAGAGAATGTGCCTTGAGTCTTCCATGCTGTTTTGCTTTGTAAAAAATACTTACGTAAACTCTGAGAGGCAGCAGGAGCCATTCAAAAGTGCTGGATGATAGGGCTACAGGGAAGGGAAAATCCTCTTCCTTTCGGAATGTGTAGGAATGTTTGGGGTTTTTTTTGACTGAATGGAACAAAATGAAAAGGGGAACTGAAATTCAGCATATGCCATATTTGTCATAGTCAAAGGCTGTAAGTATTCTCGTAGATGAGGGTTGAAGTCTTATGAGCAGAGTAAGGGCTCAACTCTGTTTCACTTACAGTACAGCCCAGTGTGTGCTGGGCTGTTAGGCATCTGGAGGAATAGAAGTAGTGTCATCTTTGAACACAGCCCCTTTTTCTTTATTTGGTTTTCTAGCTAGTACTCAGAGCACTTTGGAGGAGAATGGAATGTTTCCAGACAATTTTTCAGTTTTTCATATGGCAAGAAAACAGGAAAAATGTCATATTTGGTTCAGATGGAACCGGATGGAACCGAATTTTTTTCCCCTTGGGAAAAGTCACTACAAAGTCAAGATCCCACTCAACTTCTGAAGCTGGAACCTCTTTGGCTGTAACAGGAGAGGCATTTTACTCCAGCTACCTGTCACTGTGCTGAATGCAGGGACCTCAAAGTGAATTTCAGGGAGCAGGAGATGAGACTAAGTGGTGACAGTACTCTCTTCTGGCCTTAAGAATCTACAAAATGGGAATCACGGTAATGTTTTGCAATGAATAAAAGATCTGGAGCACAAATAGCCATATTAGGACAACCTCCCACATAGGAATAGTGTAGAAGAGAGCCTTTTCCCTTCAGTGCAAGCATGCCAGATTGCCTGTAATTTGGCTTGTAGTGTTTAGAGCTGAAGAATATTTTACTGTAAAAGAATTTAAAAAAAAATGCAGCTTGTCTAGAATTAGCTCACATGAGAAAGATACTTGAAAGTAAATAACCCAAAATATTCTGTGTTTGAGCTTAATTATAGCTAGCATCAAACCAATTTTATATCTTTACTGGAAAAACATACTTTATGGCTGAACTAACTAAAAGTCTTCAATTTATATTTGTAGAAAATCAGAGCTAAAGGTTTCGGTTGTTTTGGGTTTTTTAGATTAGGTGAGAGCATACTGTGTTTGCATGTTCCCAGGAAAGTGGCTATTTTTATACTGCTTAAGTTAACACAGTTCTATTTATAAACAAATGTTAGCCAATATATATGTACATATATACATAAATATATTTATATACTGTACATATATCGTAAATCACCAGAGTTTAATCAATTTAGGCACAGCATTTTAGATTTTGTTTTCCTAGGTTTCTCTTCATAGAATGAATAATAGGAAACTGTGGCATAAAATAACACTGGGATAAAAATAAGCATACTGTACCACAAGAAATATTGATACTGTTGTTGATTTTCTTTAGTGAAATTTTATTGTTGTCGGTACCTTAAAATTTAAGGTTTCTTTTAATTTCAGTGTAATATTAAACTGTAAAGGATATGCACAGATACTAAATGATACACAAAATAATTCTGCAATTTGTACACAGTTGCAAAACATAGACACGTTAAATGAAAGCACAGAATTCAAAGCAGAAGCGATAAACTAAGCAGTAATACTGTGATGTAGGTGAGTCTTTGTTTTTTTTGAACTTAAAATGAGTATGGCTTTTGGCTGCCTGCACTATGAAGTGAGGCAGATTTTCTTTAGTAGTGTGGGTGCGTGCACATACTGTGCAAAAAGCCTGTCTGCATTTGTCAGGATTGTGTGTCCTTTAGTTAGTCTTCCTCAACATAAGGAGAGACTGTTAATGCCAGAGCGTGCTACCTAACTTTGAAAATGATTGTAGCTTAGCATTGTATTGGTTATTTGTATAGGGGAAAAAAAAGCATTCCGAAGTGTGTTTGTTTTTCTTTCAGATGCTGACTGATTATAGCAAATAAAAAATAGTGGCATAACATTTACCTTGTCTTTATAGACTAACTACTGTAGTTAGTATTATGCAGTATTTGAGGAAATGAATGAAAAACTGTCATTGCCTGTTATCAGTAGCACTGATCAAAACAGTGAGCTGCATTTCCTTGTGGATTTATGTCTTTGTGTGAAATCAGTGCAGAAGATTGGAATGGTTAAAGCTGGAATCCAGTTTAGAAGACAACAGATTATTGTTCAAGAACCTTGGTATGAAATGTTAATTTTTCCGAGGAGCAAACTGTGATGCATGTACGTGTGAACTCACATGGAGAGCATTGGTTGCAAAATGCCATTGCCTGAACAGAAGCTGCAAGAGGGAGTCAGAGAAGTGAGTAAGTAACCTATGGAGAATTGTCTGCAACCTGTTGTCACCTAGTCGTCCTCTTGACTTCAGTTGATCAAAGAAGATGGAAGAACCAATTGAATTTTGATGTTGGGTAGGAGCCATGTTTGTCCCTCCAAGAACATGTTCTGTACCCTAGGAGAGATTCTTCCCAGACATTACAAATGGCATCTACTGAGAGTGAACACAAAACTTCTGGGGGTTGAAATGAGTAACTTTTTAAGTAACTTCAGAGAGTTGGGTGGTTTGCAGCTTTAATGCTAGAATTACATAGGTTACCTAACGGGGCTTTTATGCCAGAGTGGTTATACAAGAACAGCAGTTCTGGATTACACTAAATGTCTGTCTAGCCTAGTTATTTCTTTGGCCAAGAGAAGTCATGCATGCTCTTTTATGAGGAGAAGGTAAGCACGTGTTCCAAAGGATATCTTCCTAGCTCCCAGCAACGTTTAGCTCTTGGTCTGTAATGGCACCTGGGAGGTACAGAGCATAGCATAGGTGTGCTGTAAGACGCAGAATGCTGATGTGCATGCTCTCAGCAAGTAAAAAGTTGTCCTGCACGAGATCAAATGAAGGTTACCCATTACTTTCCCACAAAACAGCTTGAAGGTAGGTTCTTTGCAGTAGTCAGGTGATGTAGCATTAACACAAGGAGCATGGTGACTGCGTAGGAGGGCCTCTTGAAAAAGGAAAGAAAGGCATTTATTAATACTAGCTGCTGTTACTTGCTGTCCTCTGCATAGGTAGGAACAGAACTTTGCAGCTCAACATTACTGTTTGCTTTGTAAATAGCAGTCGGGAAAGAACTGAGATGAACTGCTAAAACATTGCTCTCCCAGTGCTCTATCATTAGTACTCCTCCTTCTAGATTCTGCTTTCTGAGGAGACAAAATGAAGTTATAATACTGAAAGCAGTGTCAATCCAAGTGTGCACCAGTACGAAGACACAGGGCTTTTCTTCTTTTCAGAGCTCTCTTCTAGTAATGGTCATTAGTGTCTTGTGTATCGAGAAGCTCTTAGCCAAAAAAGTATGTATGTTCATGTTGCTTGTTTCAAACAGACAGTAATTTTTGAAATCACCATGAATAGTTCTGTAAATCATGTTCTTGCTAATGCATATTGATGTCCTTTTTAATGCTTATATTGTAAGTCTTTTCACTTCTTAAGTTATCAGTCTATTTGCTTTATACTGTGGTCCCAACAACCTTCAAAGGTCATCCCGCTGCCACTGATGATGAATGCTGCGGTGCAGTTATTATGCTGGTCATGATGCGGCTTCGTGCCTCAGCTGACAAAGGGACTGCCACATACGTGTGCCGAATGGCAGAGTGAGGAATGAAGAGGGACAGGGGCTGGGCAGGTGGTGGGGCTGCAACCCATGGGTGGCACCTCTTGTCCCTCACAGCAGTCCCAAGACCCAAAGCCGCACCATCACGGTGCGATTTGCCCAGCTATTCTCTGTACGGCAGCCAGAGTGCGTGCTGTTTGTAACATGAGGACCAGGAGCTCATCTAGAAGGATTAAATTATTTTCTTTTTAAGTTTCTCACTACTCTGCTTCTGGCCATTATTTAGAATCTAATTTTATCCTGGTCTGCAGTGCTGTGGTATCCTACAGCTGTAAAGTGCCTGTTTCAGCCACGCGTTGGTGAAGATTAATTAAGATGCTTGCATAAACAGAAGGCAACAAACTGTAATATCAGTTTAACTGGGAGTTAGCACATCCCAATTCGGCTTTCCAAGGCTGATTTCCCGACTGTGGGCAAAGATCTGCTAGATCTGTTTTGCAGCTGGAAATTGTGATTTGAAGCATTCTCTTGGAACAGGTGTAAAAATACAAATGTGAGCTGAAGTCCCTGAAACATTTGTGTAGTGGCTGTGCAGGCTGCTCCTATTTGCATGAGGTAACAAGGCCTTGTTGAAATGTGTTTTGCAACAATTCAATTCTGCTCTCCACTTAATGTAAATTTCAAGGAAACATTTGGGGAAAATACTGATGCAAACCCTAGAAGACAACCTCGCTTCATACTCCATTTCTCAGGAAGCACAACCTGGCTCTCAGTGCTGCTGAACCACAGCCAAAGCTGAGGAACCCCCACAACAGAGTGTAGAGCCAGGCAGGCTGTAACATGGGAAGGGTTTGGGCAGCATTTGTACCTTGGTGGGGCTGGAGGGAAGCAGGATGCTGGGGCGGGATGTGGCAGTGGAGCTGGAATTGGAACCTGGGCAGGCTATCTGCAGGCAGGGCACCGCAGCTGCCATGAGGACATGCATCTGATCCATCTGAAAACCTGCAAGTATCTGCCAAGGTACCAGTTCTTTTGATGGTGTGAGTAATTCTAGTTCATCTTTTCACTGAGGGGGCTAATGAGGTTTTTTTCTTTGCATGTTGTGCATTGAAATGAAAACTCATCTCAAAACATCAATAGTTTTTCCAATGGTTTCAGACCTGAATGCCTTTAAATGTGAGTTTAGTGACTGGACAGAATAACATATTGATCCGTCCGCAGACAGGGGTCTGAGGCTGAATGCTTGAAAAAAAAAAACAAAACATCCTCTGGGCAAACTGTTATCCAGGGCTGTGTTCTTCCACTGCAAAACTCAGGCCTGCAGGAAGCACCCAGAAATGACAGACGCAGAGAAGTAGGAAAAATGGACATGTTTGTTTATCACAGAATACCTCATTTCAGCAGGATTCCAGCTAATGCTATCAGCTACAACCATTTGCTTCTGCTGCTTTTCTACCTTTTTATAATTGTTATGCTTTACAGCCATCCTATAACCCAGGGGCTGCCACCCTTCTTGAATGCAATCCAAGCTACTTCTAAGTGATTTTTAGAGGAATTGCGTCAGGATGATGACAGCATCCTAGCACCTCTCTGTTGGCAGCTCCATGAGGCATTCTGAGGCTGTGTATCAATTGGGTACTGTAACAATCTCTCAAGTCTCACAGAGATTCTGTCCCTTTTGTATTTGTGCTGCTGTTTTAACAGAGATGGAAATCACTAACATTGGCAGATTGCCTGAGAGAATCAGAACTGTTGTATGAGACCTGTGACTTCCCCTAGATACCAGGAGCACAAGTGCAGCATCTCAGCCCTAAGTGGCCTTCCTTGTCTCAGGAGGTAACGGGACTGTTAGGAAGCAAGAACAGGTATTGAACTGGGACACAAATTCCTGTTCTCATGCTTTGATTCAATTCCTATTATAGTCCCGTCTCCCCCCCACCCACCCACCCCGCAACCGAGAACAGCCGTGGTACACAATCCCATGGGAACAAATCAATTTTACTGTAAATTTGGCCTATTGCGAAAGAAGCAGCATTATTGGTGAGGCACGGGCTGCCCAGGCAGGTGGTGGAGTCACTATTCCTGCAGGTGTTCCAGAAATGTCTCGATGTGGCACTGAGGGATGTGGTTAGTGGGCATGGTGGGGATGGATTGGTGGTTGGACTAAGTAATCTTTAAGGTCTTTTCCAACCTTAGTGAATCTGTGATTAACTGTTCTGTGTGGCAGTCTTCAATCTGAACCCAAGCTAAATGGATTACATGGAAATCCTTGTGACACTTTAGGAGGTAATGGATGAATATCATTCAGAGGGACAAATTCAAAACAAATATAGTGTCTTGGGCTTCATACTGACTGTGGGTATGTAGTAAAGCTGTGTAGGATTGCATATGCTTTTAACAGGTCAAGTCTTCACTCAGTTATCAGTCCTCTGAGAGATGTTGCTGTCAAATGGCTTTGTCTAAAGACATCTGCTGTTCAGTGGCTAGCCAATATAGGCACTGAAGGAGGTTTTGGATAAACAGTGTTCCTGCTGAGGAAGAATGACGTTATGCATATTTACACGGCAGATTAGTGGCTGACAATTATTCCTTGGTGAAAAATGCACACTTCAAATAACAGCTCCTTTGGTTGTGCTTACATGGGTCATTACCTCTTGGGGTATTTTTATGCAGTGGTTTCCATGTGTTGTCACTTAACAGTATTTAATTTTCTTGTTTTAATAAAACAAGAAAGCCTGGGTGAGCATCAGCCTGGGAATAATACAAACGGAAAGCTCCACTTTGCAAATACTTGTCTGTAAATTGGCTTCTGTAGGTCAACTTTCCCTGAAATCAGTTTATCCAGCTGTATTGAAACACATACAGAATCAGTCCAAGTCAGAGGAAGAAGTCCATCAGGTGCAAGTACTTAAATTGGTAATGCCTTTCTTCATCATGTTATTTTCTTTGGTTTCATGCTGTTAGCTGGCAAATCTGAGTATCTTCCCATCAGATCTGATGGAACTTTAGAGAAAGTGGAACTCTCCTTTGGTTTCAGTTAACCTGATCCAGCCCAGGCCATGGGACACCAACTGGTCAGATGCCCGGAAGTGTTCTTGGTTCAACTGAGGCACCATGCACCTAGAGAAGCACCCTGCGCTGCTTTCAGCTGCTCTGCTGCTCTAGGCATGAGTGGAACCCAAAATCAAAATGAACACCACCAAACCAGGCTATTTAATCTACCCTCACAAGATTAGTCTTGTCTCTGTGTGATCTGTGTAGTCCTTTCCCCGCTTGTCTGTTTAATGTACTCCTTTTCTAAGACAGGTGATGAGTAGCGGACGCTTAAGAGAGGCCATGACTGTGCCTCAGAGCTCAGCACCAGATCCTTTCCTGCTGCTGAGACACATTTCACCTCATTCCCCCCCCCCCCCCCCCCCCCCCCCACCTCTCCAACTCAAGTGTATGTTTCACAGTGTGTCCAGATCAGCTTCCTTTGGCATCTCTTGATAGCATCTAATGAAGCAGCAGCAGACCTTGTTCTTTGACCTCAGGTAAGTTATACCATGCTTATTCCATCACATTTCGTACTTGCAGTGACTGCAGGACAGTGTAATTCTTCTGTAAAATAGTGCAGCTATCCATTATAAACACATGCCTTGTCTTGTACAATAAACATCATGGGAACTGAGCTGCTTTGTGACCTGAGATACTTCTGTGTGCTGATCATGCCTCTACCAATTAATCTCCTAGCACTACCCCTTTCCTCAAGCCCTTGCTCTCTGTAGATCTCGTAACACCTCCAATCTTTGCAAATAAGTCCTTGGGAGTCACTGCACAGAATTCTCTGTAGATGTGGCTAATGGATCTGTACTGATTACTGAAGATTTCTTACTCTGCCAGTTTGAACTTGTAAAAAAATAACTTGCCATTTCTGTGATCACGTTAACTTTTCAGTGAACACATCTGGTGTTATCTGCCCAGTTCTACCCCTATGCACTGATAAAATGCAGCAAAGAAGACCAGAAATATTTGTCATGTTGCATGAATGAAAAGGGAAATGGACTGGTGGATAGAACAGCACTAGCTCAGTGTATTACAAGATTCAAGACCTGATACGTTTTAACCTATTAGGTGTTTCCAAATGTCTTTCTTCCCTGTTTCCCTTAAAGAGTTTGCCACCCTGAGTCTGTTGCAGCCACTGTATGCCACTCTCACAGTGGTAGGATCATGTGACAGTGCAGCATCATGGGTAGCACAAAGAGTGTGCTCAGCCATTACGACCATCACCTCGACTCATGTGTGTGGCTTGGTGTCTGCAGGACACGTCCAGCTTCTTCCAAGTTGGAGGATGTCAGTGGTTTAGGCAAGTTTGTTTTGCTTTGCACAAATGGGCTTGCTCACGGATGAGTGTAGAAGAGAGGGTGATCACTGGTTTCTACCTGAGAAGCAGCAGAGACTGGCTAGTATCCTCACCCATTTTGGTGTGGTCACATTTCCTGAATGTGGTGGTGTGGGAAGGTTGTTTTGGCTGCCATGCCAAAAGGTGGAGTGTTCGGAGATGGGCTGTGAATGGCCTGTGGGGTGAGGCAGCCTCCTCAGAGGCAGTGAATCCTCAGGGGAGACTCTTCATAACTCCCCGAAGGCACCACCAGAACTGAGGGAGGCAGAAAATATCCAAAAGCACAGAGCAAACCTGTTGTAATAGTCTTGGGCTGCTGCCTCCGGGCCACAGAGGGCAGTGCTCAGCCAGTACAGCCCACCCACTCCTACATGTCAGTGCCAGCCAGGGAAGTGACCCCATGTACCCATTATACTGTGTGTGGCAGCTCATGGAGTGCCCTGGAGATGCCTTCATCCACCAATGGGCTGCATCTCACCTCCCCTTGCCCACATAAGGAACGGAGTCCTGGCCAGGGCTGGCTACGTGCCCATAGCTGCTGATGAGCTCTCTGGCTTCTCACTCCGGGAGGATCGCAGATGGGTCTGGAAATCAAAACTCCTTCTACACCGGCCCATCTCCCTGCATCTTTGTTGATAAAATTATTCATGTTGCTTTTCTCAGAAAGGTCAAACATATGCTAGCTAACAGCTAACACCAGCTCATTTCTCCCCAGTCACTGCATGCATCCATTCGCTGGTGCTTCAGCTCTGCCAGCTCTCCACAGCCCACGTTTCACACACAAAAAAAGGCTGCATCTCCACTCTGGTGCTTCTTTAATCATTTCCTCAGAGTGAGGGTTTGTTTGTTTGTTTGCTTAATCATCTCCTGCTCTGTTGTGCTGAGTTCTAGCCCCATGCCTGCTGTTATTCTTGGCACCCAACTATCTGGTAGGTAATCAACCTACATTTTACCGACCAACATTTGTTCCACTGTCCACTTGCATTTCAGTTCCTGCTCTGAGGCTGGCTGCTGCCCTGCTGTCTGCCTGTAGCTCCAGTTGCCATGCCATGTATTGCACACCATGCCTGGCTCTACTCTGCGGCACTTCCATGTGTGCATTAGAGCAAGCTCCGTGCCCAGAGCTGTGTCCCTGCTTTCTGCCCAGATACTGTGGCAATTGCACTCTTGCATCTGCAGGTTCATGTGGTTATCATTCTGTACAGAATACTTATTAGTTTTAAACCTATTATGACTAAGTGTTAAACAAATGCTTCTTGACAGGCATGTTCATACATTATAAAGCATCGGTCTGGCTGTTTTAATGTAGAGCTATTTTTGTATGTTCTGCTTTTGATAATCCAAGTCCTAAAAAGTACTTCACTTGATTCACACTTTTCCAGATTTGTATTTTATTGCTCACTAACTGTGTGTATTGTGCTGAACAAACATAAGCGTAGCTACAGGAGAGGTGTCAGCCCACGGGACTGGATCAGGCTCTGTTTTTTGTGGATAAGATCACAATTAAAATAATCTTTGGGAAAAGATGGTTTCTAAGTGTCACCATGCCACCTCTGACACTCAGAACTTTCTAGGTCACATTTAAGACAGCCTACCTATTGTTTAAAGAAATACCTACAATACAGAAGGCACCTTTGAGAGTGGCCCTCAGGCCCCACAGAAAGGTGTGCAGGGGCCCAAGTTTTCTCCTTTCCAAGGTGGCAATTGCTCCAAGTGAGTGGCTGCTAGTGCTGTCAGCCATAGAGCAGCAGCCCATGGACCTGGTTTCTTAACAGGGCAGTCGGTGAAACCCCCGGAGCCTTACAGGTGCATAAATGCTAAAGGACAGAAAAGCTTGTGTGGCTGTCTCCCAAACATTTATTAAACATCTAAAAAATGCATCCTCAGTCCCTTTATGCCACTCACAACACAAGTTCTTAAAACTGTATCTGGGATTCCTCTCCCTCTTGTGTTGGTTCCTACTTCCCAGATCATATATTTGGGTAGACTGGTGGGGATTTCATCATCCAGCTTACGAAAGGCACGGCTGGGCAGCCAGGAGGAGCACTCCGAGCAGAGAAGCAAAACAGTAAAGATGAGTATAGCTTGTTTTTAAAAGAAGTTTCTCAGATGTAAGAAGCAATGAGCTAAGCCATTAAAAATCAAAGAAGAATCACAATTCTTTCCTTTTGATGTTGTGACTAAGGATGAGATAGAAGAGTTAACAAAGGATAAAATATTCTAAAAGAGATAAGATGTAGCAGTTCATTTAAAAATAATTAAAGACGACAGCCTGGATCCCAAGATAAGGAAAATGAGGATGCAAAAAGCGTCATGAGCTCAGTGAGAGTCTGGCAGCTCTTTTGTGTGGTCTGATGCATTTTCAAAACTAGGCAATATTGTCTGTTGGGCAAATGCTGATGAAGGGTAAATATAATTGTATTTTTAGCAGCAGATATCTTAAAGCAGGAGTAGTTATTCCTTAGTGGTCCAAACCCTGCACCCACCCAAACCATACTTGAAGCTCTCTTCACGATGTTGTCATTTTCTTTAAGCTAAAAGTATTTGCTAACTTCAGTGGATTAAATGTGAGTGAATGGGCACAGGGCCATCTACCAGGCTCCTTAAAACAGGGAAATGCCTCTCATCTGGGGGTTAGGCAGCCTTGCCTAGGGGTGGGCCAGGCAGGTGTGGGCAGTCAGCGGGTGGAGGAGAGGCCTGAAGCATGCAGTCGGAGCAGCTTGTCCTCTGAGGAGAGTCAGGCTGCTAAGGGGTGCCACAGCAATCGAAGCAAAGCACAGAGGAGTACCATGTAGTGCCACCAGTCCTGGTGGCCTTTTGTTGTGAGCAAGGACTTGCAGTGCAGACTAATGATGGCTGTTGATGGTGATGGAGGCTGTTAGCTGTGCTAGCAGGCTGCCTGTCTGGGTCAGAGTAGCTGTGTGCATGCAGAAGCTCTGGAGGAGGAAGGCAATGGCCAAGCCTGCTTGCTGCACCTTTCCCCAAGCCCAAGGCTGGTGTTGCAGAGCACATCCTGCCCCTTGTGGGTTGCTGTGCCCATTGGGGTGTGCCAGTTCCTTGGGGCAGCTCTGAGGGCTGGGGATGGTGCTGGTAGTGGGACACTGAGACTAGAGGGAAGGCAGAGGGCTGGGCTGGAGCTAGGTTTGAGCCAGAGGTCTGGTGGTGCTTGGAGACCCAGGGAGAAAGGCTGAATTGCCTTTTAAGGGATGAGTTCTTTTTCTGTGGCAAGGCAAGGACAAGGCCCTTGTTAAGAAAATAGCCAAATATATTTCTTTAACCAAGTTGGGTTTAAACCTAATCTGTATGTTCATTAGTCCCAATTTACCTGAGCCATATGCATCTTTGTATCTGTGTTTCCCTTAACATATAGCAATGGAAAGAAACTCAAAATGTCTAAAGCATAAAATCCCAACTGTCATTCCTATTAGTGTCATAAGTCCATCACTGCCCAAGTCCTCCTTACCTTACCCAACAAGGGATTGCCCACTCCTCGCTCCACCCAGTCCTTCCTTTCCCCTTTACATACAACTGATCTCCTCCTAAGACCATGCTCAGCTTGGTTTAGGTCAGATGAAATCTCACAGAGCAAATGTGTTTCCTACATGCAACAATCTGAATGCATTTCCTGCTTGGTTCTAGCTTGTACAAGTAGGACAAAAGAAACCATGTTTTGTGTGTGGAGCCTGCAAGGAAGTGATCATTTATTAATGAGTCATTGAGCATACAAAAGAGCAAGCATGCCAGCCAGGCTGGGTATGAGCCAGTATGAAAGCAGCACTCAGCTGTGGGTGTCATCTGAGGGAAAGCACCAAACCCAACCTCTAGTGGGGTGTGCATTAGGAAGATCACTGATGTTAAAATGGTGCTGAGTGTGTCTTCCATCCCCTTTCACCTTCTGGACCCCTGTTACCAGGTAAGCAAGCCAGATGGATGTGGTATTGTTAGGACAACAGATTTATTGTCTGGCTTCAGGCTGTCTTGATCAGTACATGGATGTGACAGGTAATCTGCAGAACGCCAGATGGATGAATTGCTTTATGTAGTAATCCTTTTTCACATCTTTTTCTTTCCCAAACAAACTGCCTGCTTCTGTTTAATCTTTTCCCATTGGTCCCAGATTTGCTGCTTTGGTGTTAGTGACAGCCAGTATCTCCCCATCTCTTGAGATTTCTCCTGAAGAGTGTTCCTAACACTCCTCTTTCATGATCTGGTATCTTGTAGCTTTTCCAGTTACTGCTTTGTTAGTGCACTCCCAGGTGTGGTCGGCTGGCTGCTTTTCCCTTCCATCATCTGCAGTGTTTGGCTATTTTCCACACTGCTCTCCTATGAATTCAGCCTTGGGTCAGGGCTAGCCATCTGTATGCATACCTTAACAGCTGATGCTTCCTCCTGAAAACTACAGAGTAAAAAAGCCTTTCTGGCAATGCTCAGGTTTGTTGCTTTCAAAAATGCCAAAAAATGCTGCTGTTTATTTCTTTTGTCCTCTCTTCTTCCAAAAAGTAAGGCTGAATGAAAGGAAAACAGGTAAAGATATACTGATCATAATCTTCTGGATTTCATGAGCATTACACCAATGTCTCACAAGCTGACTACCTGGCGCAATCTTGAAGCACCTTGCTTCAAGGCTTCACACATTGTAATTTTGGGGGGCTATTAAATACCTTCCTTCAAGTCTACATCAGACTTTGTAGTAAATGTTTGCGTTATTATTATTTTTTTTAATTGGAAGAAGTAAGACCCCTTCAGGCACTCAGCTCCAAATTTTCAGCACGCCAGCGCCTGGGCTGTTCAACTTTGTGCCTTGCATGGCCTCACTTGCTCTTTGTGCCCTGCCTTTGCTGCGAGCACAATTGTGCCCTACGCTGTCAGCAAACCGGCTGGGTGCTCAGGGGCTGTTAAGGCAGAATCTATTGTTTTGCTTTTCAATCTTGGCTACGGGATGAGTAAACCCACTCTCTTGACTTTCTGCCCAAATCTGTAGCATCTCCAAATGTTGATTTACACTCTGATGTATTTGGGCTCAAGCGCTGCAGGAAGTGCTGGCAGAGCTGGGTGAGGTCCTGTGGGAGAGTTCAGCATTCTGAAAGTCTGGAAATGACGTTGCTTTTGCTAGTGAGGTGATGCAGTTATGAGAGTTTTGAGCCTATGAGAGAGAGCTTCCTGGCACTGAAATGCTGGCATCAGGCAAAGAGTTGCCCACAAGCATTTCCACCTCATACTGCGCTGCTGCCTGTATCACTACTTTGAGGCTGTGTGCACTCTGAGAAGCCGTCAGTGGCCTTATTTTAAAATTAACATGGACAGCCACTTAGTAAGTGTGGCATAGTTGCTTCTGCAAGCCATCAACAGAGCCATAAATAAAAAGCTTTTTCTGCATGCCTGTGCCATTATTAGGAAGCATACAGGCATACATCCACGTTCACCTGGGCTCTTTCCAGACTGACACATTGCAGAGTCTGCCCCTTCCTTCCCCAATGGTATTAGTCATGCTGCTGTGCCCATACAAAAGCTGACACCCTTCATTTTGCTGTGCAGACAAATCCTTTAATATATACCTTGTTGCATAGTGTAAGACTTATGAAAGCACTAAACACTTAAACACACAAATTACATAGCTAGGAATTGGGATTCAAACCTGGAGGTTGTGCCAAGATGACGTACTGCTGGGCTACCAGAGGGGTGGAGTATGTAAATAGTGCAAATAATGGTGCAAATAATTTCCATAAGGGAAAATCCTTTGCAGCTCTCCCAGCACTACTATTTTGTCTGGAATACCTCAGTTAGTTCAAGCATCATGCTGTGCCAACCATACCTATTGTTACGGAGTTATAGAATTATCACGTATTACAAATCTGTGTAATACAAGTGCTCTCAAAGGAGAAATCCTGTCTGTCTGAAGTTGGTTCTGCAGTGAATGGATGGTCTGACATTTAAATTAATTTCTCTTGATCCTCCATCTATAAAAAGGAAGAGAAACCCAAAGTCCAGCATCCCTACATTGCAGTGACAGTTAGCATACACCTATTTATGATATGTTCAGACCATGCGCAGAAAAGTACAGTAAAAGCAACAATTCCCCATCACGGAAGAAGAAAAATACTGTGTGGTTAGACAAGGCAATGAAGGTGAGGTAAAGCATTGGATAGCTGTACTGAGCAAGCTCCTGCTTCATTCAGGGTACAAATGGGCCCTGTAGAGAAAAGCAAAACAAAAGCAAAAAGGATCCTGTAATCCAATACATTGTTCAAACAAATTACCTTTGTTGTGATGTCTCCTAGGATCTGAATAGTTCAACCAGCATTACAAGACCATTAATGTCATAGGGTGTGCTTTATTATACTCATAATCTGAGAAGAGGGAAGGAGAAAACAGATTTGTCACAGGCACGTTTGGCAGAAATTCTGTACAAAGGTACATGGTTGGGATGCCAGGAGATGGCCTGTCTTGAATTTATGGCACTTGCCCTAGGACTGTAGGGCTGAACAGCATCAGCACTGCAAATGCCATGCAGTATGCTGCTTATTTGTCATAATGGTTAAAAAGAAAGCTATAAATAATAGTGACATAGGCAAAGCAACAGCCTATCAGATGGTGCACAGAGGGTGGTGGTGCAGTGGAACAGGTTGCCCAAGAAGGTTGTGGATGCCCCATCCCTGGAGGCATTCAAGGCCAGGCTGGATTGGCTCTGGACCGCACTGGGTCCTGGTGACCCTCTGCACATAGCAGGTGGGTTGAAACTGGATGATCATTGTGGCTCTTTTCAACCCAGGTCATTCTGTGATTCCATGAACAGGATTTTGGAAATGGAATTCAGTGTGGAAATGCATAGGTTGACAGAACATGTAGGGAAAGGGGCAAGGAAGAGCTAGCTGTGGGCCTGGTTTTACTTCCTCCTGTTTATCATTCAGCTACTCTACATTTAGCTTTACACAAAGCTCTCTTACACAGAAGGTCATCATCTTCCATCATTTGTGCTCAGCTAAGAGAATCTCCTTATCAGTTCCAGCCTTTCTGGGAAAGAAAAAAAAAAAATTAAAAAAAAAATCCCCGTTGATTATAGATAAGCCGAACAGACTTCATTTTATCTGTCCAGAAGAACATGGTTTACAGTATGCAGGATATGAAAATATTGTAAATTACTCAATATGATGGACATCAATAGATGCCATATATTATCCTTACATACTTTCTACCTTCCTTCATACAGTAGATGAGGTGCATCTACTGATAGACATGGAGTACTCCTACTGGAAGAAAAATGGAGGTGAAGACATGCATAATATAAGAAGCTGGAAATAAGTAGCCAGCAAATGTGCTCATGCAAATATATTATATAAAAGTGGTGTACGGAAATAGAATTTATAAATCTAATTAGCCCCTGAAAGAACAGTCTTCTGGGATCACAGGGTCTTGATTGCAAACTTCATTGTATTTGTCAAGTAGATGAATTTTCTAATGCCTTGAGTAAGAAAGCAGCCTGGGGTTCAAAAGCTCCAGACCACTTGTGGTTTTCAGAAGTCTAAATAGGCTCTTGAATTCCTAATGAAGATTTTGAATAACAAACTCTAATAAACAAGATGTTCTGTATAATAACATGGAAATTCTTGCATAAGTCTCTCTTCCACTGATGCGGAAAAAGAAATCCAGTAAAAACTGCATGCCAATAGCAGTCATAAAGTCTTAACGTGCTGTGCTATCTATCATCTTAGGCTGGACCTAAATCTGAATCTATTGTGGAGTTGTGATTTCTTTTTACAGGTATACACTCTCCATGCTAAAAAGGAAATTAGATGAGCCTCTATTGAACCGCTGCCTGGTGGGAGGCAGAAGGGACTGTCACTTGACACAGATCTACTTGCAGTAATCACCAACAGATTGGAAAGAGGGAGCATCTGGCTGGATGGGGTGACCTGCTGCCAGGGAGTGCTACCCTATCCAGCCATAGGAAGGATCTTGACAGGAGCTCCTTCGTGTGCAGAAAGGACCTGCATTGTAGTGGGCAAATTCAAGTCTGATGATTCCTGCCATAGCACTATCACTATCAATAGCAAAATGCATGCTTAGTCTCTAAATATCTTGATTTTCCAAAACAAGATATTTCCACTGGCTCAGAATTTGTCTGTGTCTGTGAGATAGAATTGTCTCTAAAAATGTTCCAAATTTAATGACTAATTCCTGCAGCTACCTATAAGCAGGGCATGATGTCAATGCACTTTCATGGAGGAGCAGAGCGTGGTTCTGGTGTTAACCAGAGAAACTCGGAGCTGTGCTCAAAGGACAAACATGCTGAAAGGAAGCAAAAAGGGTGAAAAATGTGGCCAAAATAAAGGCTGCTAAATAACTCTTTTGCTATCTGAAAAAAAAAAAAAGAAAAGAAAAAAAAAGATTTATTTCAGATTAATATGTATACAAGCATATATTTCACATATACCTATTTACATGCATATATTTACATATGTATATAAAAACATCATTCATTGCTTATTACGATACTTACATTATGGAAATAGAGACAGGGGGAGTATTCAGTCAAGGGCTCAGGGCCAGACAGAATGAGGCTTAGAGCAACCTGATCGAGCTGTGGGACCCAGTTCTTGCAGGACAGTTGGACTAGATGGCCTTTAAGGGTCCCTTCCAACTCAAACAGTTCTATGATGTTTCTATGATAAAATATTAAACTGACAGGTACAGATACAGCCCTGTTTTGTCTTCTGTAAACAGTAATTAATTGTAATTGTAAAATAACAACAGTCTATTGTTGATTGATACTATGGACCAAAATAGGGGTTGGGACCTGATTAATTAAGAGGCTTGTGTTTTGTGAGCGATAGGGAATCACCCAGAGCACTGCACCGCTCTGTGACAACAGAGCATCCGCCTGGCACTGAGTAGGAGGATACATAAGCAGGGCAGTATCACATGAGCGTGTTGTTTGCGAACAGGATAATAATACCACCCCCACAGGAATATAATGGCTTGCTTTAGGGCTAGTACTTTTTCTCTGTGTGCTTTGTGCAAAAGGATGCAAGAAATTTTTTAATGGGAGGAAAAGATATCAAATTTAAGCTATTCGCTTACTGCAGTTAAAGGTTAGGAGGTGGCTTGATCACGATTCACATGCACGTGAATAGGAGATGGGGCTGAGTATTTAGAGGGAAAAACATCAGAAATAAACCTTCAGTGCTTTTCTGATAACCATCACATCTCTACTATCCCTGCTCAGTTTGAATTCAGAGAATGTCCATACTTAACCTGAAATGTGGTCATCCAGATGAAAAGAGTGAGGGCCTGCAAATTAAAAAGGCCTCAAATCTGTATCTGCTCACTCGATTCACTCTGCAGAAAGGTTCTGCAGCCACAGTCTGGCAGAACAGAGCAGCCAAGTCCCCATAAATAATATTGCAGAAGCAGCAATAGAGAAGAATCTGAAAGTGAAAGACTTCTCTCAGAAAAAGGATGATAAATTTGAAATAAGTCATTAACTCGAGAGGAAGTGGTTATTAAAAATGAGTCTATGTGGCCAAGGCTTGCTGAGTGGGAGCTGAAAAGTCCTCTACAGGGACTTTTAACAGGGGGCTGTTAAATTCTGTAATATCTGGATGAAGAAACTACAAATGTGTTCCCTAACTGGAGTCTTATTTGTCAGGAAAGAGGATTACTACTATGCATGTATTTAACTTGCCTTGACAAAACCGGCTTCTCTATTCAGTATTCAACCTTTCAAACCCTTTTCCGTGATTTTACTGCAAAAATTCAAATAGCTTTTAAACCTGTAACAGTTTATACAGCTCTGGAAACTTGCCCCAGAAGTGTACCAGTGCAAACCCTACACAACACATACTTCTTCCTACTCAGATGCAAGGAAGTGAAATCCAAGCAACACAAAAGATTGCGGCAGCTTATTTTCATTGAAAGTACACTGTGCATATCTGGCGGACCTGACAGGAAATTCTGTTTTTTGTAACAAAATATATATTTTTAGATTCATTTTTAGGTGTTTCAGGCTCCAATTTTATCCTTTCAGCAGGTTTACAGCAGTCAGCATGATTACTTGTGGCAGGAATCATTTTTCTCTGTACATAGATGTTTTCTGAAAGAATAGACCAGATTATCAGTCTTGTGTCATGTGAAAGTGCTAGCTATTCATTACACATTTTCAGGCTGATACATATAATCCAATGCTAATTAAGCCCCTGCGATCTCTGCTTCTGTGAAAAGTGACTCCCTGATGTTTCTTGCTGTCTTTCATTTGCAATTATGGGAACTCAACAGGAATCAGCTTTTTCTCTTTCTTTTGTATCACGCAATTTATATTCTTAACTTGCAAAATGATTATCTGCAGAACTGTCATGATCACTCTGAAAATGGTGCCTACCTCATGAATGCTGCAATTGCTTTAAAAATGGTGGCTATTGTTACTTCCTGCAACCTCAGAGCAGGTCAGAATGCACTAAACTTTGTCTAAATTTACTGGGCAGCTCTGTACAAGTGCTTCATTCTCTGGAACCAGTGGTTTTCATTTGCAAATTTTAATGAGTCTGTGACCTCCCACAGTATCAGCTTGCATCTCCTAGTAATACTAATAGGAGTTGCTTTGAGAGAGTAATGGCTTTGTAAGAGTATTTATATGCAAGCATTTTCATGCAGCTATTGAATAAGTCTTCTGTGCTGCATTACCACCCACAATACCCAAATAAATACAGTTCAGTAAAGTGTTCCTGTTCAAATTGATTCCAACTTCTTTTCCCTTTCATCCAATGGTAGTCGTGGTAGCCCACCACATTTCAGATCTTCAGCCTCCTTTGTCCCTCCCGTCTATCTTAGCATCTATAGAAATCTGAGAGTGAAATTTTGCCATCTCAGTCTATGTGGATGTGGCATTTGCGAACAGTTATTTAGAAGAGCTCAGGCAACATGGAGTATAAGTCAAGATACATCTGTTTGACGTCTTGTAGAAAAACCTTAACAACTGAGTTAAATACACCTGCCAGTGAACTCTTATTGTGTTGGATGCTACTCCCAAAGTGGGGCCAGCAAGTAGCTAAAAACTGGGTGGCTAGGCTTATCTCTCAGTCAACGTGTCCACCAACACATTTGATCAAAGCTTCCTGGCAGGCTCAATACTGCTGTATTTTTCCTCCTACCAGTGCATGGCAAAACAACATGTCTATACCCCAGTGCGGCCCCAGACTTTGTGCATTTCTGGTAAGTGTGATGCTGCAGTTGTTGCCAGAGCTGTTTTGTAGAACATCAAAGTTATTTCTCCCTTGGTGAGTTGAACTGATATTTTGATGCAGTGTTGGGTGGTTTTTGTTTTTCACTAGCATCTCCATGAAGGTCAAAATTGCTTCTCTCATTCTAACCTAGCAAAGCCATTTACACGAACACACAATGCAATGACTATGATCCTTTGCTTGCCATCCCAGATGAGCTAAAACTGTTAGCAATGGGCTTTTCGTGTTTGGTAGATCAAGATCCAAGTGTGCTGGTGATGTAGTATCCAGAAAGAGCCATCCCCCTGAGTCAAAACTACCTGCATGCTGTACATTCTCATACATAATTTGCTGCAGTGGGGTTGGGGGAGGTGATCCTGCCACTCTGCTCTGCCCTGGTGAGGCCACATCAGGAGCACTGTGTCCAGTTCCGGGCTCCCCAGTTCTACAAAGACAGGGAAGTGCTGTAGAGGGTGCAGGGACCTGGAGCATCTCAAGTATGGAGAAAGACTGAGCAACCTGTGATTGTTCAGCCTAGAAAGGGAAGGCTAGAATGAGATCTTATCAGTGCTTATAAATATCTAAAGTGTGTTAAGGGGACAATGGGCGCAAACTGGAACACAGGAAGTTCTGTGTGAACATGAGGAAAAATTTCTTTACTGTGAGGGTAACAGCATTGCAACAGGCTGCCCAGAGACATAGAATCTCCTTCTCTAAAGATAGTCAAAACCCACCTAGACACTTTCCTGTATAAGTTACAGTAGGGAACCTTCTTTAACAGGAGGGTTGGGCAAGATGATCTCCAGAGGTCCCTTCCCACCCCTATGTCCTATGATTCTATGAACCTCAATCAGGGGAGAAGGCCAGGTTCAGGGTGAAAGGACTCCTCTGACACCTGGCTACAAACAGCTTCTCTATAAGGCTTAAGGGTTCCCCTGTATGAGTGCACTAGGCTCTGGCTCATCTCTGTGCTGGATCAGTGTTTATAGTCCCGTTTGCCACTTGAAAGATGCTGAGGAGACTGCACTGGGCAGTCTTGAGTGATCATAAGGTTCAAGGAAAACACACACAAAATTATATTGTCTATTATCTTAGAATCTACACAAAAGAGGAAAACTATTTTGGAATTAAGCCACATTAGTATACCGGTATATATTTTGAGTATTAAAGAGCTTTTGCCACTGCTCTATGGATGATTATATTGCAATTCTTCTCTCTCAGGATAATCAAATGTGCACTGAATGAACAACCAAGGAGGCACTGCATGATCTTGAAAAGGTAACAACCTTTATTGCACATGAGTTGCTAAGAGCATGAGTTGTTCGCAACATGACTCACTGATGTGGTTGCCTTGAAAATTCATACCTTCCAGGAAAAGGTATAATATTTCCAATACGTCTTTCACGAGTTGTATGTGACAATGCACATGAGTTAAAGCTCAGTCTCTTTGATAGTGTTTTCTTCAACTGTGCAGACTTTGAGCAGCCAATTTAGCAATTTCAACAGCAGCACATTTGTGTAGTTAGTTTGGCATTTGTGTCTGTTTCTGCTAATCTTTAAATTTATGAAGGTAAATTTTTGAATGCTTTAACTGTACAGCAATGCTATTTTGGACCTTTTAAAACTTGCCAGTAAAGTGAAATAACACCATGAATTTGTCTTCTCACCTGCATACTCTTAGTCATTGTTCCTAATCTGGCTTGAAAAGATACAGTCCGGGAAATTACATTTGATCTTGTGAATCTTAACCTAACTGAAATAATTAGAGAGTGATTCAAATGCTCAGACTGACACATCTACTGCATTTCAGGGCCTCCTAGAAATACCTCCTTAGGCAGGCAGATGTGATTCAGATGTTGCAGGACACCTTGACCTCTCAGAGCTCAAGGTCAGCTGAGGTACCTGTGGGCAACTGCAACAATGCTATGCGGTGTTCAACCACCTACATTTCACTTTTTGTGTCCAGTTGAAATGCAAAAGTGCATTTTTTCATGAAAATCTTCTATGTATTTCTGTTTTGAAAATTTTCAGTTCTGTGAAAGAGATTTGATTGCTGTAGTACAACACAAACATTTCAGAAATACGTTGTGATTGTTATGAAAATAAAATTGCCAGTAATGTCACCAGGTGCTCTTCAGTATTTCAGCTGTTAATTTTAGCTGTTAATTTTTTGGGGCTATAGAAACTTTGAATTAAAGAATGACAGTGCTTACATTCAGTATTTGGGCCCAAAGAAACAAAGATAAAAAGGGAACTGTAAGCTCCAATCTGCCTGTTTAACCAGGTTCTTAGTCAGCTTTCATGTCTCCTTCTGTTTTCCTATCCTTAAAATAAGAACATTACCCCCTATTAGTTTAAAAGACACACTGGTTTGGAAAGGTGAGGACTTCGTTCAGGAACGTAGACAGTGTAGAATCTCAAACAGGCCTTTGAGAAAGCACCAATTGGAAAAGCAACATAGGAAGTCGAGATCTTTACTTTCTGATTCAGGTTAAAGCTTACAGTAAAACTGGTCTTTCAGTATGCTGATTTGACTCCTGGGTTCTGCAAACATACCTCACTCCTCCATATGTGCTGTTCAGCGGGGCTTAAATCTCACTGCAGCCACTGAAGGTTGGAGCAGGGCCATCCTGGAGGAAAAAAAAATAGTATCTGTCTATTTCTTCCCTCAGAGTATCATTTCAATAAAAACTACATTTCGGCATCCATATGCAACGTGTCCATGTGACAGTGTCACAGTCAATCACTATGCAAACTCTTTCTATATTTCTGTGTTTGACTTGCAACAGTAACACTATCTGAATGCATATTCCTAATAGCACTGAACCTACTGGTTCTGGAAAAGAACAGAAGAAAATGAAACAAAGGCTACTCCTAAGGTTAGCCTGAGTTTTGCTGCAGGTCCCAGGGAGATTAGAAAGACACGGTTGTCTGAGGGGAAGAAAATAGCTAATGCCTACAGCAGCACAAACATACTGCCTACGTCAATGTGGTCAAAATCCAAATTGGTATTTTTGTGGCATTAGAGAGCTCTAACCCATAGGCCCTGTGGTCTTCATTATTATTAGCCTGACTGTAAGTCACAGCCTGAAGCAGTGATTGAGCACCTGGTGAGAAGGCAGGGCCAACCCAGGGGCACTCAGGTGCATGCAATGCACTGGAGTGACTGGAAGGGGTGGAGCCAGGATCCAGCCCTTCCCAGAATTCATTTAAGGATTGGCAGTGAACATAAAGGTATTCCTTTGGAGATCCCTATCTACCTGCTGCCTTTCAAAGGTAAGCAGCTCTTTTTCTTTATTTCTGCATCTATGGCTGCAGCATTTGGGTTCATTCTCATTTGCAGGCTTTGCTACCCTGCTATTTTTATCCCATTATAGCATTGCAATGACAAAACATGCTGAAGGGCAGTCCTGAACTCAAATGAACCTGTGTGTGCATTCTTTCCCTCATAAATGAGCTTGAAATCCAAGTATGGGTTTGGTTGATGACCTGTTTGAGAGAGCCCAGCTCTACTGGCATCTCAGCATTGAGACAAACAATCCCCTGGATCACCCCAAGCACAGATCATCAGAGCACACACAGTTGCATGAGGCAGGTCGTGGCACTTCAGCCTCGTGGCAGAGGTGATGATAGGAAAATGATACTCTGGGCAGCATTAACCTGCCTTACCTGTGAGGTCATCCTGTCTGACTCACCTGCTCTGCACTTCTGAGTTCCCCCAGCATTTGCAGGAGCTGTTTCCAGTCCTCTTCCTCACGCAGCCTCAGTTGACTCCTTGGGCATTCCCTGTCTGATCTGAGCAAAGGAGGTCCTGTGCAGAGCACTGGTTGTGAGCACGCATCACAGCCCTCAATAACCTGTGTCTGTAAGTAAACCACAGGAAGGCTGAGTGGCAATATTAATTTCCCCACTTGATTTCCAAGCGCTTTCCTTTCCAACCCTCCATTCTTTTACATGTTCTGGTATAAAATTATCTTAGGTGCAATTTCTCACCTTCCTATACTGAGCAGTCACTGCCACACAAACAGCCCGAAATGTGAAATACATTGTGCTTAATCAAAAAATGAGATCTTCCCTGCTTGAGATATGTGAGTCCACTGCTTCATCTGTTCTTTTTCTTGCCTGGAGGATTTACCACATCTCCAAACTCTTTTGCTGCCTCAGGAAGTGCCATAAAGAAAGGCAACAGTACATATCCAGGTGTAATATTCTGTACCATAGGTAGGTGGTTACAATTATTCTTCTGAACATCCTTTTGTCTTTACACAGACTCAAAATTAAATATTATTTTTATATGATAAAAGTCAGTGAAAACATGATACAAATACAGGCTTATGCAGGCATGAAATGACTGAATGAGTCATACAAGGCTCTCTTTGATAATAAGAAATCCTTTTTCTTTTTTCCTGACTTCAGTCTGTCATAGCTCTTTAACTTCATCCTCCCTCAGATAATGCTATTTGAATAAAAGGTTGTTTTTTGAAAAGTCTTGTGACAAGGAAGAGTTATATTAAAATAACACGGTTCACGGTAAGGCAGCACAATCCTTTACTTTACATGTGATGTTGCCAATGAGAAGACCCCAAGCTGGTCTTATACTTTGGAATAGGGTGGTCTCATGGCTTAAAAACCTCAGTGATTTTCTTGCTTATCCTTTAACATAGGATAACTCAGCTTGCTGCTCCATTGGGAACTGTTGAGAGTTTAGGTATATAGAGCCATATACCAACAACTTCAGAAGAATGTGGATTGGGGTATTCTCTATTCGGAAAGCAGCTGGGGTACCCTTCCAGAGCATTTGCTTGGCACAACGTGTCCTTTGGGAAGAATCCAATACCTGGTCAAAGCAGCAGTAAGAAATGCATAAAGATAACTTTTACTGCTCATAACTATATGTAGAGATACTTAACGGGTATTATTAGCACTTAGTCTTCATTTGCTAAACCTGTCACAGCCTGTCCCTTTAAAGAGCACAGTTTCTGTGTCGGGCAGTGAGGAGTACCTGGCCATGTATACTGAACAGAGAATGTTCAAATACTTTTATGAATTGAAGTAAAAGTGAATAGCCATCTTTAAATAAAAAGAGACTGTTTTCTCAAGAAGTAGTTTTAGTTCTGCCTATTTCCTAGGGTTTCCCTCATACTTCAGCTTTCCATCTGTACCAACAGGAACACCTCATTATGCACAATCACTGTGAAGTTGTCCCTCCACTTCTCCATCTTTTATTACCCAAAATAAAACGTATTTATAGTGATGTTTCCCACATAAATTCTGCAGTGCATCTCTTCAGAGGATGAGAAAATTTCACATGTTACAGTTTAGTACAAACACTGGGGAAAAAATGTGATTCTTCAGCCTATTTTATGGGTTCCAACAAAGATGCTGAATCTGGAAATTTGCGGTGGCTTCTTGAGCACAGTTTGAGACCTCTCTGTTTTTGGGCATTGCTGTTCTGATTTCAGAAATGCCACCTTTCTGGATGTTTTGTGTCTCTGCATGTTTAATACACTTGATTAGGAATTATGAAAAAGGTAAAGTTGCATTCATATTCTATTAGGTCTTTCATGCAATAGTTTTGATCATATATATGTATATATATTTTTTTAATTCAAAAGCAGTAATAAAAAACAGACCTGTGCTCTATCTTTTCCAGATCCCTGCAGGAGCAGGAGGCAGGACAACAGCCTCAGGATTGAAGGTCATCTGCCAGAGCTCTACTGCTGGGTCTCTGTAATAAGGAGAACTCTGTTTTCCCGGGTGAGATCTGCACATCCTCTGTAATGCCTTCATGTGTTCCCTCTTGCATACTGTTACCCGACAAGCTCTCTCCAGCAGTCAGCAGCATGTCTTTGCACAAAATGAGCATGTGTAACAAGAAGCCTTGGCCTGATCTTACAGTTTTGAGGTGTGTGTGGGAAGGCAAGAAATGAAACCCTTAAATTATAAAATAGGTAGTTGAGGCTAGAATTAACTTTGGAGATATCTAGTCAGTCTGCCTGCTCAGCCATGGTCAGGCACAGCAGATGGCCTGGGACCGTGTCCAGAGGTTTTATCTTTTAAAATAAAGATCAGAATAGTCTCCAACATATAGGACAAGAGGAAATGGTTTCAAACTAAAAGAGGGAGATTGAGACTCACTATAGATAAGGTGTTTTGTTGTTTTTTTTTTACCGTAAGGGTGGTGAGGCACTGGAACAGGCTGTCCAGAGAAGTGGTGGATTCTCTGTCCTTAGAGACATTCAGAGTCAGGCTGGATGGGGCTGTGAGCAGCATGATCTTGCTACAGGTGTCCCTGTTAGTATGTTGCAGGGGAGCTGGACTAGGTGACCTTTAAGGGTCCCTTCCAGCTCAAACAATTCTGTGATACTAATGTGTATGTTTAATATAATTTTAATGGTTAAAATGCTTCAAAGTGTTGCAGATTTTAGGGAGAGTATCTTCCTAGTATTCTCAGAGCCAGTTCAGAGGGCAGGATATATACCAGACCTTGCCTGCAGTACAGCCCTACCAGGTGTCTGGGCTATCCCGTATATCGAACTCATAGATTCATGTAGGGAGCTGCACTGAGCCTCGATGTTCACAAAGTAGTGGAGGGAGCCTTAGTATACAGCTCATCTAGAAGTAGGATAGTTTAGTGCACCTTTTGCACTAAAGATGTCTTAAAACAGGAAGAAAAAATAAATCTTTATTCTTTTAAAGTATTAAAAGAAATAGAAAGACTTATCTGCTCCACAAAACAATTTCAGTGCAATGCAGAGACTGATTCTGAAAGACATTGATTCTTCCTGAAAGTGTGGAGAAACCCTTGAAAACAGCCAGTATGAAGGAGCTGCATTTATAATTTTCTGTTGTCAGGGCAATGCAAAAGAATGTCAAAGTGTTCCTGAAAATGCAGGCAGTTTGTATATCACACTGACTTAAAAATACGTGTTCCTAAATGTTGGTATGAAAGCATTCACAAACAAGATAAGTGATTGTTAAAACTTGTACTCTATGAAAGATACCATGTGACACTCTGGAATGTATAGAATGGTTCATTTATGAAAGAATGTAATGAAAAAGACTAATTCCTTTTCCTGTTTTTATAGGCATGTTTTAGAGATACACCTCTCATTCTTGGCTATATTGGAGTGGGGAGGGTTGGTTTGGGGTGCTGTAGGCATTGCCGAAATGTAAAAATGTTCTATTTTAGCAGTATTCAGTGACAGTCAAAATATTGTTCAGTCTTGGTTCTCCTTTAAGAGGGAAACAACAGTCTATTTTGTTCTTGTGGAACAGAAGAATGCTTTAAATTCCAAATACTGTGAGATTCAATAGAATTAATCCAAGTGATAAACCATCAAATTCCTCTGAAGACTTTATTGTTACTATAGAAACCTGCCTAAATGCAGAACCTCATTGTGAGATAAGAAGGAAAAATTTGCTCCATTAATCATCTTTGCTCTTCTATCATTATGTGCTGGATTGGGCTCTGGAAACCACAGCAGAGAGCCGTAGTGGTATGCAAGTATCTCCTGCCCTTTCCAGAAGAAACAGATTAGTCAGGAGGCAAGTTCTTTGTCAAAGTTGGGGATAAGGGGACTTCTCTTTCAGCCACCAGGTCGTGTGTTTCAGGAAGTAAACACCAAAAAAGATCTGTCTTACCTTCATGAGGCTGCTGCAACTTCATAGATATTAGTTCATGATTAGAAGTGTCAGCCTGAACCCCTTGTGAACTTAGAACACTGGCACAGCCCTGTTTTCTTGCCTCCTCATCCAAAAGGGGCATTTGATGCTTCTTTAAGCAGTTATTCATTAGCTAGTGGATTGTGCTGTTGCAGGAGGTCAATAGTACTGAAGAGAGAATCTAAAAAGTGGATGGACAATTTCATCACTGAAATTTTGACTGATGTGGGCACAGGCAAAAATGAAACTAAATGTTGTGTTTCAGAGAGCATTGCTGCTTCCCTCTGCTGCTCCACTATTGTGCTCTTTCTTGTTTTTGAAGCACTTGCATGTTACATTTTCCCTAGACTATGAGAGGCAGATCTGTATGAAGACAGAACACCTCCAAGAGACAGAGCCTGGTCCATTATTACTCTTAAGAACCACATGTCAGTGCTCTAGGTAGAAAATAAGAGGGTATGAGTCATGCTACCAACCAAAAAGCACAAAAAGGCAAAGCAAGAGCGTAACCTGGAATGTCATGGTGACATGCAGTGGTTTCTTTCTATCTCTCCATAGCAGCTTCCAGAAGTAAGGTCACGCCAAAATGAATATCAGCAGCATTGGCACTCGTGGCATTCCTTGCTGAGGGCAAAGGCTTGCTTGCTGAGGTGACAGATGTGCTTTCTGGCACAGACTTTTGTTTGGCTGGGGACTGCTGGGTTTGGGAGTCAGGGAGCTAGGAGCACTCAAAAATATGCTCTTTGAACTATTTGTTGAATTTGTTGCACGCTCTCTGCAAAGTAACACAGCAAGCCTTGCATGAAGACACGTAAAGACCTTTTTGCGCAGTTACTTGGGGCTGAGTTAGACAGGAGAGGGCACTTGCAATGACCATTTCCAACCTGGGGATCTCCCAGCTTTTCCAAGTTTCCAGGCCTATCATCCAGCCACATCCTCTCTACTCACATCAGTGCCTTCGCTTCAAAGATGACAGCACACAGATGTGTATCTGCACCGCTCTCCATCCAGCCACATCTACAGGCCGGCTGTGCAGGAGGCTGGGGCTCACCACAGACCTGCTCAGTTGAGGATCATCACTGCTCTGGCCTCTGATGTGTCACCTGCACATTGTCAGACAATATAATGTTCCAGAGGGAGGCAAACGGAGCTGCTGACTCCTCTCTGCACATCCTGAAGAAAGTAAAGGTAAGTAAAATTATGCAAAAGCTGATGTGATTTCAATCATAGTTAAGCTTTCTTGGGAAGATCTTTATTGGGTTTAATAAAGATTAAACCAGTAGACTGCTTGACAAACTATTGTAATAACTACAGAAGTTAATAAGAAAAACCTTCTCTATTGAGATATTTCAAGAGCCCCAATTTAAAACTAGAGTTGGAAGGATGATTTAAGTTTGCCACAGATATTTAGTAGGCTCTAAGGAGATCTGCTATGGAGAAAACCCATTAACTTTTTTATCAGGCTCTCTAAGAATCTTCCATAAATTGATTAACCTCCAGAACTGGATGTACATAACATTACCTATATTTCTTCTGAGAATAAGTTTATTTCCATCTTATTTCCATCCTAAAAGCTGTTTAGAAATCTACTGTCGTTTCTAGAAAAGGTGTCATAAATAAGGTTTCTGCCCAAATCCTAACTAGTAGAGCAATCAGGAGTCACGTACTATCCTTATTTTCAATAAAATTTCAAAGTATTAATATTCTAATATTTATGATTTTATAATAGAACTTTTTTCAAAGGCACAGATGTATGATGATTTATGTGAATAATAAAAAAACCACTGTCGAGTTATAACATCAGAAATAATGAAGATGAAAATTGAAAAAAGGAATTCATTGATTTTTCTTAGTGGGTGGTTTCTTGGAAATTGTTTCACACCAAGTTAAAACATAAGCCTTCTCATTTGCATTTTCTAATACATCTGGATTACAGTATTAATGAGAACTCTTTGGCTTTTTTTCTTCCATGCAGACAGCTGAGCACTGTAGTCAATATTCTTTTCAGACTGTTTGTTAACAAAATAAATAAACTACTTCTTAAATTATTTCACTGTGAAGAACTTCCTCCAACCCTTGACTTGCTCTACAACAGTTCTATGCAGTTGCTTGATTTCGCAACATCCTTTGAAAGAAATGGGAGTAGTTGAGCTGAGTGCTACCTTGTCACATCAGCCTCACCAGTCCTAGAGAAATTTATGTGTGACCTCTTCGAGCACTGAGATTGGGATACTGGGTATCTGCCCTGGACAATTTAGATGAATCTGAGCCCTTAGACAGGCTCCCTTGGGTGATGTTGCAAGAAGCTATGGGGAAAGTAAAGCTTTTTTAGATGATGAAAAAGGTGGAGGGGCTTGGAAGGGATGAAGTGTGATCACAAGTGGGAGGTTTCAGCTTTGGGTTCCCGCTCAGAAGCACTGTAATTGGCAGAGTTGTTTCAGCAAGCCACTGAATTGCTAACCTAGTGACTGGCTACTCCTCATCTCATTTTTAAAAATCCTAAGTTAAAGCATGGAGCAAAAAGAGCCATTAGTCCATTTGGAAGAAGAGAGCTTCTGGCAGGTAAAACTAATTACTGTTGTAGGTCTTTCTGTCTGTGTCTGTCTTCACATCTGAGCTCTCCTCTAAACTGTCAGGCTGGAGCAGTCTCTGGCATTGCCTTCTTCCAAGAGCCAGTAGTTGGCACTTATTGCTCAGTGTGTGGGAGGCTGCTGTTCACTGCCCCTGGTTTATCTGGTATAAATGTTATGAAAAATGATAAAAGACTAGGTTTGAAAAGAAATGACTGACAGACAGCAATTAACAGTTGAAACTAATGCCTTGTTAGCAATCTTGTTTGTTTTTTTTTTGTTTGTTTTTACTCAACTCTATCAAGGGTTCTTCAAGGGTCCTGCAGTAGTGGCAATAGCAACTTAGTATTACATAGTAGAATATTACGTTTAAAATAATCAGAAGTAAAAATTTCTCAAGCTGCTTTTTTAGGGCATATTATGTTATTTGTTTTATGAGTTTTTTTGATCTTTTGGTAATAAAGAGAATTTAATATATATAACTGAATATTATTGTCATTTAGGAGATAGTAGTCTTTCTGACAGAAAGAACAGTGCTTCTGGCAGTGTTAGTCTGAAACTGTGTACAAATTGTTTGTGTGGATTCTAGAGAGACCTCAACTCATCTGTTAGGTCACAGCTTATGTTACAGAAAGTTTGTTTGCTTTTTTTCCTTTGTTTTTCATAACACTCCAAAAGTGGTCCAGGTTACAAAGAACTTCACAGATATGTGAACAAAGCCTCTGCCTCTCCATCATGAAAGAATCAGTTGTCTATCAAGATGATTGATATTTCCTCAGTTCCCCACTCCTTCCACTTAACATTTTCTGAGTATTGTACAAATTGATTTAAGCAAAATATTCTGACGCTGGCTAGCTTGTTGAGTAACCACTCTTGTTAATTTTTAGTACCCTATCATTCCATTTTAGTCACATAGGAGGTATGGGAAGATGTAAGGGATAAGGAAAGGGAAGACCTAAACTTTACCTGTAAGACCCATGGGTTCAGGCTCCTTTTCTAATGATTCTACCTCCCTTGCATAACAGGAAGCAACGGAGTGAAACTTCAAAACTGTGCACATAAAGAATAGTCTGAGGTTTGAGGAAGACAACTCCATGTACTGGTGCAGCAAGGCAATAATTTTTTTTGGCTGCGTGTATGTCTCAAGGAAAACAAATATGTTTGACATGGATGCTTCTTGAGGAGGAATATGGGCAGGTTATATGATTTATCATAGGCTGAAACTGAGTACATATTCAAGTATTTACCTTTATGCTATATGTGAGATCTTTGCATTCCTCCATGTCTATAAAAGGTGCCCAACTATCAGAACAGTTTCAGAGTCTGCCAGATCATAAGGAACGTGCTCTTCTGAAACTGGAGCTAGAGGTACAAAAGTTGTGTATTCTTTCTTTTCCAGTTGACATGGCAGTTACATAAGTATCTGAAGAATTTTTCATGGAGTTTAAGAACAGTAACTAGAATTTCATCGCCTTATGTTGTATGGTGTGTATATATCCAAAATAGCTGTGGATGAGGGTTCTGGATGTGGAGAGTACCTTGATCAGTCCCTTGTGTTCTGGAGTAAAATGAAGTCAAAACCATTCTTGGAAATGTATCTGATTTCTTTGCTAAAAGAGAGGTTTTTATCTAGACCTCTCCTAAGGCACCAATTTACTGAGATATGTGCAAAACATCTTTTATGAAGGGTGTACAAATCTGCTAGAAGCTGTTTGCGGTGTATGCAAATTGACATGCGCTCCTTCTCCTACAAAAAGAGATGATAAGGAACTACACAATGGGGTGCATGAAAGATTTCTTCTGAGATTAGCCTTTGAGATTTTTGTCAAATGCTTCAGTAATGATTTTAAGCCTGATTGAATTTTCTAAATGTGTTAACAACAAACCATTAAGTTTGTTTTCTAATACACTTCAATGCGCAGTATAAAATACAGTAAGGATTGAATTATATGGGTATGTGATTATGCTTGTGAAAATGTATTGCAATAAGCTTTTCAATTTATAAGTAGGAAATGAAGCTCTGCAATTATGGGATAACATAAAAATCAGAGCAGTAAAATTGGAATTTGGTCATTTTTTTTGTAGGTCTACTGTCAGCAAGCACGAACTTGGCCCGTTCACACTTCCCCATAGCTTTAAAAAGAATTCTGGTGAGAATCCAGTGGGAAAGTGGTAATTTAAAAGCTTCTGAAGAGTGCATCATAGCTTAGAATGTGCAAAGCCCCAGCACTGGCAAACTGTGGGGTAATGCCCCATGGTACCCCAGCTCCCTCGCTGAAACATGAGCTCTGTCAGGAAATAAGCATTTATTTGAACTGCAGTAAAGCACCACTCTATAAGTTCTGAGCTAGTTCTGGAATCTTCTCTGTTCTGTGCTGAGATGATGCTATAAGATGTTCTCTGGCAACTACACATGCAAAAAACTTCCCTTACCAAAGCAGCCATTGACTCGGAACTTCAAATTGTAAGCCACAGAGGGTGAACCTGTTGACCACTTAATGGTGCTTAATTGTTATGAAATGTGATGTTCAGAATAGAGTGGTGATATCAAGAAAACTTGATAGTACCAGTTTCATATGACATGAAATGGATGTTTACATGGCATAAATAGAATAATTTATAGAAAAATGGCAAAAAGAAGATGAAACTGACATTTAATGAGTTATCCCTTAATTTTTTTGAAGAGAAAAATAAAACAGTTAACAAGAATTTTGTCTACAGTATAATGTGCTTTTCAGTGATAGTCTGTAAAGCATAGCTTCCTTTAAAGAATAATAGTTATTTTTGTATTTCCCTGGATTGTACTCTGGTCTTGCTGCTTCTGTGTGAATATGAGGAACATAAAAGTGTTGATCTTCAGAATAAGAAGAGTAGAGTCTGAATCATAGAATCCTTAGAGTTGGAAAGGACTTTAAAGGTTATCTAGTCCAACTCTCTTGCACTGAACAGGGGTATCCACAGCTAGATTAAGTTGCCCAGAGCCTGATGCAGTCTTGCCTTAATAATCTCCAGGGATGGAGCATTAACCACATCTCTAGGGAATTTGTTCCAGTGCCTTACCGTCCTCATTGTAAAAGACTTTTTCCTTATGTCTAAGCTATGTCTACCTTCTTTAAGCTTGAAACCATTTTCCCTTGTCCTGTCACCACAGACCCTGCTAAAGAGCCTGTCCTTTTCTTTTTGCATTTGTTTGAGGTCACAAATCTAGGACAGGACTACCTTGTCAAAAATACAGGAACGCAGTTAGTTGCTAGCAAAACAACAGCTCCTATGTTTTCACTTTAAATCAGTTGTTATGGAGAGGTGCTCTTACCAACCTCCCACCATGGCCATGGTTGTCAGGTGCTGGATCAGAAGCTGGTATGCTTTACTAAGCCACCTTGTAGCTGAAGCTCTCCAGGAATGCTTCTAGTTCTCTGGAAGACGTTTTGCATGACTACTGCAAATTAACTGCTTTCTATTGGAGAACTGCAGTGCTTACTCATTAAGTGGATTTTTATTTTCAGCTACACAACTTTATATGAAATTTCTTTGTACTTGTGTAATTGTTCTCAGTTATTTGAGAACAGAGGGGTACTTGTGGTTCAAACATTCAGTCTTGATTAGGCTGCTAAGGAAGTCACTGGGTACATACATAATGCATTACTGAGCTATAAAAGCTTTTGTATCGGTGTTCTCTAACTGGTATACTGTGTTACACTGCTGTTAGTGTTAAGGTCTACTTGGTTTAACAGGAAGAAAGCATTAATGATTTTTTTAAAACTATCTTAACAAGAAATTTAGATGTTCTGTATTTTTCTCATGCACGTGGAATCTATGACCAGCAAATACAGATACTCATTTTGTTAGGAAAAAATAGGGTCCTTTTGTAATATGGATTACTGAATATTGAATTATAGGCCTTTCAGGTATCTCAAATTCTGCTGCCAAGGAAAACAGACTGCACGTCTTCTATTCAGATGGATCCTACACACTCAAGTGCTGTTTGTTTCCTCTTTGCATGAGAGGACAAGGCAATCAAAGTAGGACTAACAGTAATGCATGTCTAACACTGGCAGGTTAGTGTTGGAGCCTCTTCTCCTACCCAGAGTAAGAGGGAGTAACAGAGCACTGTTAATTAGTAAGGCTTGCTTTATGTGATCTGTGTGCTCTAAATTGACTGCAGATGCTCTAGGTTTGTTATCACAGTCGAGGAGCCCATTTGAACCATAACCTTGTCAAACTGTGAAGAAACCATATTTGAATCTTAGTTTGGTTGGAAACTAAATGTAACACTGTGTCTTTTGCAGTACAAAATCAGTGAGTGAGATTTCTGCTCTAGTGAACTCTGATCTGATGGATCTAAAATTAAGAGATCTGTTTTCTAGTGCTAGGGGAGTTTTCAAATAAGCTTAATAAAAGGACCCTCTATAAGCAGTCTGCTTTTGTTTTCCCATGCATCCTGGTTTCTTAGATTGTCTTTTCCTGTGTTTCAAGAAAAGCAGGAAGCCAGACCTCCTTGATACTGTGGTATTTTTTTTTCTCACTTCTGAAGAGAGAGACTACAGAAAATATTTTTGAAAGCCATATAAAGTCTGTTGAACAAACAAAGCTTCTCAATGATCTTAGATTTGCTTGAGCTTAAATCTCAGCAACTCTACGTAACTGTCAATTGGACTTGCTTACTGGGGACTTGCTATACAGCACCTTTAGACAGCTTGGGAGTCCAGCTAGCACCTAAAGCACTATGAGCTCTTCACTGAGTCCTGAATGATGAACTGTTTTGGGTGACTGCTGCTGAATACAATAGTTAGCCTTCTAAAATTCTCCTAAATAGGCAAGAGTTCATGTACACACACAAAAAAAGAGCAACTGACTTTATAATTCCTGATTGTTCTATTTTGTGGGAATACATATTGTATATCTTTAACTACAATATTAATTTCCAGAAGATTAATGCAAACACCGTTTGTAACTAAACATTTCCAGAACGTACTACTTTAGACTTAATAAGCTCAAATACGAAATGTCTTGTATACCTGCAATCCTTGCCTAAATTATACTCTATATTTGTGCTCCTTCTGTTTAAACTGTTGACATATTTATCATATAGTAAGAAGGCAGTTCTATTCCACCGTACTCTAACAGTATGTAAAATGAACACTTAAGCAGCTTAGAATTAGTAAAACCATGTTTTCTTTCTTTTATTATTTTCACTTTTAAGAGCAAGTGCTTTGAAAATCAAAAGTTGGATCCCATCTTTCTATCTTCAGAGTGATATTTGAGCTTCCAGCTCATGCCAGAACAGTGAGCAGCTGCACTCTCATGCCAGGAAAAAGTTTTCTATAGGTTGTATTTCATATATTAGAACAATTTTTCTTCTTAATATATTGACATTCATTAGTATTTATAAATGTCATCTATAAAAAAATGTACTCTCTGGTGACATTCAGCACTTTATGAATGCTCAAGCAAATCATTTCAGAGGTGTTAATTGCACCATTCATCTCAATAGGATTTTAGTGTTAGCCCAACAGCAACAGCCTTTTTAATTTCCTCACAGCTGATCAAAGCAATCAAGAAAAGAGGCATTCTGTTGAATTTTCTTTAAGACCCTGATAAAATCTTATTTAGCTTAAGCAAGTGGTATTTTGGAAAGCACTGCAAAGTCAGATCTGTTTTCCCTGCCGTCTGAATGTATTTTCTCCCCATTAATGAAACAGGTATGCAAGTGCCATTGTCAGTCTTGACAAGCAAAACAATTCTTAACATTCAGGTAGCTCAATACTTTTCAAAACTGAAACTCTTTGTATTGATTTTTGAGTAGTAAAGCATGCTTATGGTTTTCTCAAACTACCATTTATCTAAATATTAGAAGCTTTGAAATTAGATGTCTCATCTTCAGCTTGGCTTCTAACTGGTCACAGAAGATCAGAAGAGTTGCTTGATTTTTTTTAATTATTTTTAAATGTAAGCCATGTATGTGTAGCTCTGTAAGACAAACACAGATAACTCGCAGTGTACCATGAAAATGAACTGATAGCATTTCTGCTCACACCTCTGATGTTCTGAAAGACAGCAGTTCATACCAGTTATGTGTACTATGTGCTCTGCTGGGGTCTTATTCTAAAGTCTTGATTTGGGCTTCTCTGGGCCAGTCATATAGGAGAAACAGAACTAAGCTGAGAGCCTTAGATCCTTCAAAAGTTCTGTCCTCTGAGTGGGGGCCTGCTAATTTTGGAGATAAAGCAGTCATAAAAGAACAAGACCTTAACATCACTTTCATTTATTTGCTACTAAGCACTGTTCTACTTTCATTTCTTAGACCAACTGTAGGGTGTCCTAAATACTATGTCACAAATAAATGAACTTAGAACCATATTGTTAAGTAGGTGAAAGTAAGAGTTGTTTTATATGCTTGCTTCCAGGTAAATTCCTTTGGAACTTGTTTATTACAGGTTCAGGGACTTTGACTTTTAATATCTTTAAAGATGCCCAGAGTTTTTATTTAATACAACTTTATTGAATGTGGCAATCATTAAATAATGTTTCCTAGCGTTAGAAAATTTAGATCAGTTGTCAGTTGAAGAGCTTAAGACAGAATTGCAGGTGCTGGGGAAAAGAAAACTACAGTGTTTTCATGTTAGCCCATTGTAAGTGCAAAGATAAATGAGTGCCAAGATCCCTAGCCACAGAAAATGGATTACAGCTCACACTGAGTTTAACCCTGTAATGTTCTGATGCTCTTATTGAATTTTTGTGATGGGCAAAGAGGACGTTTAGTCCTGCATGCAAAAAAAAAAAAAAAAAAAAAAAAAAGACATTTGATTGCAGTATTCTAGAAAATGCTTTTACCATATCAGTGTATGTTCCTCTGATCAGCAAAGTACTCTGCTCTGTCACGGATTTTTTCATTGCTTTGGGTTTAAAGCGCTACCATGATACATCTTGTACAGGCACTGTAGAAATAGGAGATCTAATTGTTCAAACGTTCATGGAAGGAACTTAAGGAAGCTGTGGTGGGCTTTTTCCTTCTAGTGCTGAAGGTAGTAGTTGAATAGCACAGTCATCATGATAGTCCACTCCTGGAATTCCAGGGCTCTGTCCATATCCTGTGTACTCTGCCTTCATTTCATTTCTGCAACTTTTCTCTCATCTTTGTTCTGATTATATTTTTGTTTAGAATTTCCTTTTTGAGCTGTTTTGCACTCAGGTACTTGTAACAAATTCTCTTCAATGAGTCATCAAACTGTGTAAAACAGAGTCGAACAAAAAGTTCATCTTTGAAGCATGAAAGTGTGTGTGGAACCAGGCTGCTAAAGTCTCTTAACACTCTGAAAAATAACAGCAGTCTAAATTTCTGGTTTTGTATTTCTTCTTTGCTTTGTTACATAAAAGAATAAGTGCAGGTGCTACCCTCTATAATTTAAGTCATATGATTTACGTGGCAAATAATCTCTCCCAGGTATGCATTGGTGTAAGCATGGAGTGCTGGCTTTCACAGTTGGAGCGATTTGATTGAAATCCTTGTGCACTTGTTTCTAGTAGCCTCTGTCTTGTTTCCAATTTACACCAAAATGTAGGTTCAATTTCTGTAGCTCTAAGCAGAGCTTTGATTCACGAACAATATGAAAATACTACAAAGAAGGAAAAACAGAACAATTTATAGGGACAGTAGGGGAAAAAAGCTAAAACAATGAGTAATTTAACATGGCTACAGCAGAATTTTCTGTATGGAGCTTCCTGCTGAATTTACCTGTTCAGAGCCTTGATTTTGTACCACCTGGAGGCTGTAGGCTTCTTTGGATTAAACTTCTCCAAAGTGAATGATTCTTTCCCCTCTGTCTATTGACTCAGACCATTGATTTGGTGCTATTTAGCCCCAAAACTCCTTTCACTGGGATTCCTCTTTGGTGCCTTTGCCCCATGCCACTAGAAATGATGCTTTAAAGAAACTCTGTATTACATTATCTATGCTACTTTGCTAAGCATTATGGTCCTCTGCTATTTTCCTCTGTTTTTTTTTTTCTGACAGTGAATTATTGTGCTACTGTTTGAATATCAATCTATTCTCATAACCTCTTGACATTAGATGAGGTTGCCTGAGGAGAGCACTACTTAAGGAGGTTTTTTTGGTGGTTTTTTTTTTGGCCAAATTTAACAAAGTGATCCTATAGCTAAGTGGAGTAGTGTCAGCTCCAGTGCAAAGTGTTTGGAGCTTCACTGCCATTTGCTGGTGAAATGAATGTATAAGTGCTACAATTAAGAACTGGGTTTTCATTTCTGTGTCCGCCACAAAGATTTGATTATATTAATTAAATATCTATTAGACCACATTGTTACCATCTAAAAAGCAAAGTTGAAACTTCCTACAGTAAAGAGAAATGCTGTTATTCACAGAACTGATTCTTGCATAGAAAGTGTCATAGAATACCAGTGATGTACAGATTCTCAAAACCTTCTGACATGAAGCAGGCAGTGTCATGTGGAAATGTGAAATAGAAATTTAGAAATTCCTTCAGCTCACCTTAAGCATATCCTAAAGAGCTTTTTTTCTGCATCTTTAACTAGGTCCTTAATTACCTGCATCTATGGCCTATCGGCCTAGAACTGAAAGGAAATTATTATACTGAGTATAGTGAACAAGCCGCCCTGGGATGGATTTACGACTTTAATGAGACCCAAAAGAGGTGTTATCTTGTGGCAGATTAGCTAGTACTGCTAATTCATTAATAAATGTGGATAATGCTTCTAATTGCCTAGAAATTATTTAAACAATTTTAAAAGCTTGTTTCTAGAGTGAAAGGACATCTGTTTTCAGCTAACACCTTCCACCAATACTATGCTTACAAAAAACCTAACACAAGTGTTTAGTGATAAATGACCTGCCCTTTTTGAAATGGGCTAATTCCATTTGACTTAAATAACCCATGGAGTTAGAGCGTGGGAGAAAGAAGGCATTAATTTCCAGAAACTTCCTTGTAGCTTGACAATCCAGGCAGCAAAAAACTCGAGTTAGTAGCCGAATAATGAATTACCAGTGCTTGCAAACCTTCATCTGAAGTGGACCTGAAAGCTTCAAGTTGCTCTGTTAAACGTGGAAGCTCCCTGGCCTCTTGCCCAAAAGGAACAGGTCCTTCTCAAAGGCTTTGGCTCACTCCAGCAGGAACAGACTCAGAATGAAAGCTGCCACCTGCCCATAGTTCTGCAGAACTTGTTCAATCATTTCAACTGATGGTAGCTCAGCATCCCTAGTAAATGTTGTTATGGTGACAGTGGAATTCTAACACTGAGCACTACATCTGTCTGCTTATCAAGCAGTAGCAATCCTGCTGTGTACTACTTCAAAAGGAAGGGAAACTCTGGATTGTTTTTTGAACCTCCTCAATAATCTAAGAGGAGATATTAAGAAATTTTCTTTCTTTAAAAAATTTAATGCTGGAGTTTGATCTCAGGACAGGAGGAGAGGGAACACAAGCCTTTTTATACACCTTGACAGCTAAGTTTCTTGCTTATTTATGGCAGGGTCACGTTCCTGCAGAAGATGGCAGAATGCTCAGCCCCAGCATGAGTAACTTTCAGAGGAGCCTATGGCTGATGCAGCAGTGTGTGCGCACATGTGTATCTGAGAAAATGGCATGCTGGTAACTGTTACTGCTGGTAGACAACTATAACCCTTCTTGTCTTATACTTTAGCAGTCTAGAATCCATGGTATTCAAAACAAGTTCTTAGGGATGCTTAGGGTTGTTGTATTTTTCCTTCCAGAGCTTCTTTTCACAGTTCTGAGCAGTGTCAGGAGGTTCTTTGTTTCTATTCATACTACTTGCATTGGAGGCTGATGAAATGATGGTTAACATTTGTCCATGTAGCGGAAATGGTAAGTCATGTCCTGAAGCAGTGATTGAGCACCTGGTGAGAAGGCAGGGCCAACCCAGGGGTGCTCAGGGACATGCAGTGTACCTTAGTGACCAAAAGGGGTGGGGTCAGGATCCACCCCTTCCCAGACCTCATTTAAGGGCTGGCAGTGGAGGTGAGGGTATCTCTTTGAATACCTGAGGCCGGTAAGCAGATTCTTTCCTATGTTTGTGTGCCCATGGCTGTTGCGTTTCAGCATAATCTCACTTACTGTGGCCTAAGGCTTTGCTACTCTACTGTTGTTGCTGTGCTTTCCATCATGTTACAACATTGCAGTCCAGAAACTGCTCCTTTGTCATTTGGCTTTTTCAGTCAGTCTTCCTTCTACCTGTGAACAAATTGGAGCCAGGGAAACATATAAGCAGTATTTCTCCTTGTGCCTCTCAGCCTTGCAGCTGCAGGGAAATTGTTTTTGTACTTCATTTGTACGTTTACAAAATATCACCAAAGGATATCTTCAAAACCTACAGTGCTACAGAATGCCTTTCTGAAAGGCACAACACAGATAATAGTCTCTGAAGCTCTGGCTGGGTCGCATGAGATAGAGCTCATGGAAACCCACGAGGAAGAGATGAGAATCAAGAGTAACTTAATTTTATCAAATGAAATGATAGCTCAACTCTTGGTGGGGAAGGGGGAGTGGAGAAGAGTTCATTTTTAATGAGAGAATAAATATTTAGAAAAGGGAGAACAAGTCATTAACCAACCTCTAGGATTTATTTCTTTTCGGTCTTTTTTGACAACTGAAATGTAATAAACATGAAAACTAAGCTGCTAACAATGAGGCAGCTGTTGACTAATACAACAAAACATTATATGCAATTAGAAGGAGCAACTGCAGCAACACTTCTCTAGAAATCTAATATAGTCCATGTGTTTTCTGGTGTGATTTTAGCTTGGTATGTGAAATAGCTACTGCTAAGTGAGCAGTGAAGACTGAAGCATCCATTGTGGAGAACAGAGTTGGACAGCCTGGGACTCTTCTCTTGACAGATGCACATCTAACTTCTCAAATACCAGTGATGGTGGTTCCAACAAACTTCCTAAGCTGTATTCAACGAAGATTGGTTCAGTATCTCAATTGAGAGGTCTTTTTTGCTGAGATGTAAGCCCCTTATTTCTTTTCCTGTTCTAAGCAAACAGGAAGATTAATGTGCTGTCTCTTTCTCATAATAGCTTTAAGGGTTTCATACTAATCTTCCTTTTCCCCCCAGCCTAAAAACCATGACTTAGTAAGACTGTGTGAAGATGGCATCTTCTTGCCACATCTATTTATAATCTGATCTGACAACTTAACTAAAAGAGACGTGACCCTGTGCAGTGCTATTGCCCTCAAAAAAAAATTGAAAATAATTCCTTTCTTTATTTCAATCCTCCTGGATAAAGTGGTAACTGTTTTCTAAATAGTGAACCTAGTGAATTTGCTATGATGAGGATATCGAATCATAGAATCCTTAGAGATGGACCTTTAAAGGTTCTAGTCCAACTCTCCTACAATGAATTGAGACATGCACAGCTAGAACAGGTTGCTCAGAGACTGATCCAACTTTGCCTTGAATGTCCCCTGGGATGGGGAATCTGCCACATCTCTGGACAACCTGTTCCAGTGCCTCACCACCCTCACTGGAAAAGACTTTTTCCTTTTATCCAGTCTTAATCTACTGTCTTTAAGCATGAAACCATTTCCCCTTGCCCTATCAGAACAGATCCTGTTAGTGAATCTTCTTCTTAATTCTTAACGAATTCCCTTCTTTCCTGTAGCTCCCCTTTAGATATTGAAAGGCTGCTATCAGGTTACCTTGGAGCCTTCTCTTCTCCAGTCTCAACAGCCCCAGCTCTCTCAGCCTGTCCTTGTATGAGAGGTGTTACATCCCTTGGATCATGTTTGTGGCCCTCTTCTGGATGTGCTCCAACAAGTCTATGCCTTTCCTGTACTGAGAACTCCACATCTGAACACGGTACTCCAGGTAAGGCCTCACCAGAGCAGAGTAGAGGGGCAGGATCATGTCCCTCATCCCAGCTGGCCATGCTTCTTCTGGATATGGTTGCCTTTCTGGGCTGTGAGGGCATGTTACTGGCTCATGTTCAGCTTCCTATCCACCAGTACCCATAACTCCTTTCCAGCAAAGCTGTGTTCAGTGCTTTCAACTCTCAGCTTGTATTTGTAGCGGGGGTTGCCTTAACCCCAGAGCAGGATCTTGTGCTTGGTTTTGTTGAACCTCGTGAGGTTTTTCTGGGCACACTATTCATACATGTCTGGATACACAGTATTTAAGGTCACAAGACATGAATTGTAGTCAAGGCTGATAGCTAAAATATGATTGGTGTAAACTCGTGAATGCTGGAGGATGGCAAAATGCTATATGACAAGCTGTAATAATGACTGTGTTTTATAGGGGCTACTTCAATTCCCTTTCCTTGTATGCAAAGAGTACTTTGGAAGTAATATAAAAATCCCATGTGAGATACCAAGGGCACAAACTGGTTTTCAACTGCATAGTAAAGCATAAAATACTACAATTTTTCAACATCTTAATGTGTGAAATCACAATTGATTCATCTATATGCTATGTACTGGGAAAAATAATAAATGCGTTATTCTGATTTTTCTTTTCTCATTTATTTGATACAGTTAAAATGGGTATTTCTGGCTGATATTACAAACTTCTCTAATATGATTTTTTTAATCTCCTTTTTTGTTAATTACAGATTCTAACAAAAGACTGTCATAGAATCGTGAATTCTTTTTGTATTTTTCTCCGGATTACTTTTCCAAAGACAGTATTGCAAGTTAGTCAAGGCAAGTATCTCTCTTCTAGTGAAGATATCATAGTGTGATGTAATCTCCTCTTCACCTTCACTATTGTTTACAGTTTTGTTTATGACTTTGCTGGTGTGACTTAGTTCATGCTTGGGGGGAATTCTTCAGATTCCCCTATTTTTGCTTGAATAGAAATCTTACACAGGCCAACAAAGGAAAGCTTACATACACGGACAACTTAGAGCTCAAAACCAATCATGGTAGCCTAGAGATAGGAATTTAAAATATGCTTTAGAAGAAATATCACCAATAATGGAACACAAGGGCCTACAGATTTTTGAGAAGTTGTGCTTAGCTTAAGCAAAGTTGGAAATAAAGATACAGTAAAAACATCTATTGCAGCCACATTTCTTTTGCAAATACGATTGTGATCACAAAAATCATGCTGCTCTTCAAAATAAGTGGCTACCTATGCAGCTGTGCATTGGAGGCAACTCCATTAAGCCAGTGGAATTTGTCCAATATGAAATAATTCATCAGTCCGGGTTGGTAGATAACACTGCTTTAAATTTTAATGAATTAAAACTTGTTTGAATAGTAATTTCATTGAGAAATGCTGATATTTTTTTTTCTACATACAAAAGATTGTTTTCACATAGAAAATCAGTTGTAAAGCATATTTTCATTATTTAGGATGTAGAATACAGAAAAAGTACCCATAGTAAGTAATCTAAATGGTATTTTGAAAAGAGTTCAAGATCAAATTTGGGAAAAATTTCATAGGCTGTTCTGCATGAGAATTATGAAGCAGTTTACTTGTTAACTTTCTGTAGCTGTATTTACTGTACATGAATGATTTTAAATAGCAATGGTAACATTCATCGTGATCTTTGTGATGTTTTGGTAGACATGATTGTGCACAGCTGCTGGTACTTCTCATTCACTTTCTCCACATCCTTCTGATTTGTAAATTTTAATACAAAGTGTGAGGCCTTGGTGAAAGAGATATGGTGAGTCTATCAGGTATTATATATGAAAATTTGCCTTTAGAACAGGTAACTTAACTTCAAACTAGGTGATGACAGTATACTTTCAGCTGCTAAAAACCTTAGAGAATTCTAGCCTGTGTAGCTTTTTCTAGCCTAAGCTTTTGTATCTGGCTTCCCCATCAACATGCACAGCAAAATCAAACTCAGTGCATTTAAAACAGTTAGAAGCCACATTATTTAACACTGTTCTGTTCAGCAAACAGATCTAGGATACATGGGGAAGGGGGAAATTCTTCTGGACATTTCAGGACTACAGCTTTTGCAAGGTCATCTTCTCTTGTCTCAACCTTTAAGAATGATTTAAAAGCTTTTTGACTTTCCTCAGCAAATACCCTTTGGCAGGATTAAACTGTACTGTTGCCAATCCAGCTTACTACCAAGCATGTTAATGAGATGTCTTGGCCTTTTTATTAATTCTACAAGCAAAGTAGTCCATTCAGCAGTGACTGAGAAAGTTTAATCAAATAATCTCATTGTTTTTAATTTATCACCACAATAAAATACACTCTGCTGAAGAAATAACCCATTTTCCAATTCTATGTAGCTTCATACAGAGGTGCAGTTCTGCTTTGAGGCTCACAGTAGTGCTTACACCAGCCCTGATGTTTGTATACAATTAATGCAGATGTCACTGTGTACAAATGAATGCTAGAGGGGACTTGCACAGCACCTCCGTGAATTGTCTGCCTGTACTTCTTAGTGTTCTTCCTCTCACTGCAAACTTATACCGTTAATAGATTTTTTTAATGAAGTCTTAATTAAAATAAAAATAATAATAATAATAAAAAAGCTGGAAATGAAATGCAGTAAGATTCTAATATTTCATATATATATGAGCAGCTTCAAACAGCTGCCATTAACCTTATACAATAAAACCTCCCTGTCAAATTAGTGTCCAAGTCTTCCATACTCTTCAGAAATTACCCTGCTGGGAAGGCTGTACTGTCCAAGACTAGCAATGCGTTTTCTACAGCAAAAAATGACAGTTTTAAAAACCACCTTCAAAACTAGAAAAATAAAAGTTTATCTAAAGGTTGAGAATTATCAGATTTTTCTTGGGGCTGGCACACTTTCCAGATAAACAACTTTAAACACAGTATGAATGTTATGCTCTGGTTCATGAAGGCAACAGCCTTCCCTCAGCACAAATCCAATAAGTTTTCTTTTGCACTCTACCCCGTAGTCTTTTACTTTCTCCCCTGAATCTTCGTGGCTGCTCTTCTATTTCTTTTGGTGGGTTTTCATGGGATAGCCAGGGTAGAGAGCTATTGCTGTTGTTTTCCCTTTTTCCTTATTCCCTGGTTATTTGGCTTTCCTCTTAGTCTCAAACACACACTAAGGTCAGTGAAGTGAAAAGAACCAAGCAGAAATGACAGAAAAACATGAACACTTGTAAGACTGGTAACTAGTCTTTCCTTCATCTTTGTTTTGTAGTCCATTATTTCTGGTATAAATTACTGGACATAGCAGAACGTGCTGCAAGATACCAAGCCCATACAGAGCACAGATTGACTTTGGGATTCATGCCTCAGGCATTTCTTAAAGTACAGGATATTGAAAGGATCTACTGTTCTGTATTTTGTCTTTGACACCTCCTACAGTCGTTTTGTGGTTTCCTGCTAAAGAAGGAAAATGAGGAAGGAGATATTATTGTTTCTGAAATGACATTGTGTGTTTTGCATTTCAGTTTTCTATTTGAATCAGGAAGAGACAAAGGCAGTGCTCACACACTACAAAGAAATGATGAGATGCCCTAGAAAGAAAAGGTTTTTTTTCCTGCACTTCTCATCTAACAATAGATAGCAAAAATATCATTAGATCTATTTTCAATTTCAAATGAAAGGGACTTTTATTTTCCACTGTTTGACAAAGAAGAATGCTGAAGAGTTTATATTCAACAACACTGAAGTAGCAGATTAAAATCAGCTTTCTATAAAGCAGCGTACCTCCCAGAAACCAAGACACTGACTCTATATCTCCCTTTGTGACAACAGCAGGCAACTACATCATAGTTTTCAGAGCTTTCTAGATGCTTTCAGTAAGGAGTCATGTCTGAAATCTTGATACTTGTTTGGTTTTGCCTGTAAGATGCAGGAATCTAAGAACTATTCAGGAATTTCGTGAAAAATAAGTTGCAGCTTGTGTTAAAGTCATCTGCCTGTAATTGCTGAAGCACGTTCCCTCTCTTTACTTGAGAAAGTGTGAAGCTGTTGAAGGTGGTTGGACTGATTTATTCGATTTTGCATTTGGATATTTTCTGTCATCTCAAGCAGTCTTCCTCAGTTTTCGGAGTTTATTTAAATATAAATATAGATAGATACTTTAAAAGTGAATGCAAGCAAGACTGCCTGGGAAAAACTCAAAAGTTTTTAATTGTGGTAATTTTTTTTGTTGCTGCTTCAAAATTTTGTGTTTTAAATAGATTATATTCATAGTTGCACCCTCATCTAGTCAGAATAGCATATTAAACTTAAATTGGTCTTGCTGATCTAGCTGGAGCCACTTTGGCTATATAATAGCATTATATTCATATGAATGTCAGATTTGACCCCAGCTAGAGAAAATCATTTTGCCATATTGGTGTTTCCATATATTACATGGGACTTTTATCATGTACATTGTATTTCTGTCTAATATCCAACAACCCTTGGGGCAGGAACGCCAGATTAATGGCTCAGGTGTGTACTTTCAGTAATAAGGATAAAAACGCTAAGGAGCAGGGACATACATCAACTGCAGAAAGATTCAGTTAAAAGAATACTTGCTTAATGAGGCAGCTGGGGCTCTGAGTTCCAAGAGCTGTTTGGAAATTACTAGTCCTTCACATTATAGGAGTAATACTTTGGATATGAGTAGTATTTATCCATCTTAGATAAATTTTTAAGAAGTCAGTAATAATGAGAAATGAATATAGAGTTTAAATGACATTTTCCTCTGCTATGGTGTCACAGTGTCTACAATATAGTACTGATATGTCCTGATGGCTGTATTTAAGAGCTGAGTAGCAGTCAAACAGGGAAAAAAAGGGTGTAGCTAATAGAACGATAAGTCTCTGTACTCTGCAATAAATACGAACTGCTCCCTCTTACAGAGCTCTGCCATTTAAAAAAATACACTATTTCCTGATGATTGTAGGTGTTTTATTGATTTAAAAGTAGCAAAAGGTTACTTAAAAGCAAAAAGCCATTCACAGCATCACCGGTTTGGTGCTACGTATAGTAGTGGGTTCCTACCTACCTGAATCAAATCCTGCTCAATTCTGCCTGCTGAATAATTATTATACTATGTATAAATATATAAAACATTTAGTAAATGTTTTCTCTTTATCTTGTTGCTTACTCTTGTGTAGCATTGCTAGCTTATTCACTGCTTTTTCTCTCATATTAAAAACTGTAAATCAGCTCTACAAATCCATAATAAATCGATGACTTCTGCCCGGGGAGGTGGTGCAGTCACCGTCCCTGGAGGTGTTCATATGGATGTGGCACTGAGGGATGTTATTAGTGGGCATGGTGGGATGAGCTGGTGGTTGGACCAGGTGATCTTAGCAGCCTTTTCCAATCTTAACGATTCGGTGAAATGCAAAATCATGTGGATTTATCTTTTAGCATTCAATTCCACACAGCACGTTTCAGTTCTAACTACAATGCTTAAACATGATTAAAACAGTAGACAGAAGAATTCTTACTTGAGTGTTCACAGCAGCTTTTAAGAAGCATCATCATTTATGGCAAGATTTGGTAAGATCTGAGGAGCTGTAATTTTGAAATGCTTTTTAATTAAGCATTTCAGTACATGTTACAGAGAAGGAACATGCATTTCCTTCTCTCAGGAGATGAATGCTCACTTCAAGCTTGCCGGCACCGCCACCCAAGCTGTCCCAAGTCACTTGTCTGCATGACAGGGGAAAGCGTTATCGCACATCTATCATCCAATTTACACCTTGAAATGACAGCAGCCGGCAAAGAAGAAGACAGCAGAAAAACAATCTTTTGGAGGAATGGGGAGGGAATGAGACGACCCTGGAATATCCAAGTGGAGAAGCATGCAACAGGGGCTCTGAATTCTATGGCAGCTCTCTGCGAACGCACGTAGAATGAGACAGGACTTCGGTGGCCTGACTGAAAAGCCTAATCTCATTTTTCATTTATCCACCGCTGCTGATCTGAACTTCCGAGGGGACTGCTCCCCTCTCACCCGCACCTGAGCACAGGTCGCGTGCGTTTGTACAGAGCGCGCATCCATACTGACGTTCCTTTAAGCTTATATGTCTACTGAGCGCTTCCACTGCCTGCTTTTATGCTCGAGGTTAGGCTGCGTGTACAAACCGCTCTCGAGAGACGGGCCGGTTCCCGCGGCACCGCTTCTCTCACGCTCCCAGCGGGCGGGGAGAGAGACCGCCGCTACGGCCGGGCTGAGGGCGAGGCGCGGCCGGCCGGCAGGGGGCGCGCGGCGCTGCCGTCACCCGGCGATTGGCGGTACGCGCGGGGCTCCCCCTGGCGGCGGCCGGCAGCAGCGCGCGGGCGGGGGGCGCGGGGCGGCGGCGGGGGCCGGGCAGGGAGCGCTCCGCAGGCGGCAGCGCCTCGTAGCCGGCGGCGGCCCGCCCCTCTCCCGCCCGCCTCTCCTCGCCGGGCAGCGCCGGCCCGGGGACCCTCTGCGGTGGCCGCCGCCTCTTCGCCCGCTCCGTGTCTCCTTCTCTCCTTGTACCTGCCGGTGAGCGCCGCCGGCTCGCCCCGCCGTGAAGTCTGGGCGCCCCGCAGCCCTCGCTGCTGCTCCCCATGGGGATCCGGGAGTTCCCCAACGGCTCCGCGCGGGGCAAAGCAGCCACCCTGTGAGTACGGCGGCGGGGCGGGCGGGAGGGACCGGGACACCCATCCACCCCATCCCATCCACCCCAGCCCACCTCGCGGCACCTGCCTGCGGGGAAAGTTATCGGAGCCGCGGGGCCGCCGCCCTCTGGACCGCGCGCGGCGGCCCCTGACGGCCCTCTCCCGTCCCCCAGCGGCATGCGGCGCTCCCCCGATGTCAGCCCGCGGCGGCTGTCCGACATCAGCCCGCAGCTGCGGCAGCTCAAGTACCTGGTGGTGGACGAGGCCATCAAAGAGGACTTGAAGTGGTCCCGCTCCGTGGAGGACCTCACCAGCGCTTCCGTGGGGCTCACCTCCATCGAGGAGAGGATCCTCCGCATCACCGGCTACTACGGCTACCAGCCCTGGGCCGCCAGCTACAAACGTGAGTCCCGGCGCGGGGCTGCCGGGGGTGGGCTGAGGCTGGGGGGGGGGGCTGAGTTTGCGCCCGCAGCCCTCGGGCGGGGGCTGGGGTGCGGGAGCGCCCTCAGGCGCGGGTTACGCTGCTGAGAGCCGAGGGACGGGTGCTGGTGGCAGCGCTGCGGGAGCGCCTGGGGCGCTGATCTCTGCGTTCGTGGCAGCCCCTCCGCCTTCATCCGCACGCTGTTTTCTGAAGTGATGTTTTAGGGGACTGTCAGATTTTCACAGCGTTTCATCTCGCTTTCAATGCCTTTCTTGCGTCTGTGGAACTGTTTCTTCCGTATTTCTACACTTGAGCGAGAAACTTACTACGATATCAGCGAGGAGAAGCCCAGCTGTGTTCCCCATAGGCACGACTTAGAGAGGCAGCGAGACCTCGGGGGGCTGTGATACAGCAGCTAGTGCTTTCGCGTGTAACGCTCCCTATCTCTTGCCTGTCTTTTATCGCCGCAGGGCTAACTGCACGACTTCAGGAGCTCTAAAAATAAGTTGCCCATTAGCTGAAGTCGTAAAAGTATCTTTGGTTGTTTTAATGTTGTCTGTCGCAGGGTTTTTGTTGTTGAAATGGTCACTTTGCTGGGTATGCGGGCTCTGACCAAGTGATTGCTTTCAAGTTGTGCTTTCCTAAGTATGAAGTGTAAACATCCTGAAACGTTTGCTCGTGGATGATCGCCTTGCAAGTGTGCTTCATCATGGAAGTGATGCAAGAAAGCATGGTACATAGTATTTGCTCCATTTTTCCACTGAGGAAGAGCTTCTTTTGATTGTAAATAGGGCTTTACTGATGAAATTTTTTCTGTTAGAGCCTTTTTTTTTTTCCTCTTTTTTTTCCCCATTATTTTTCAACACAAATCTCTGATATTTGCTACTTTACTCATAGAGGGAGTGTGGGATTTCTGTAAGAGCAGTTCCATTGTATGGATGGGGACCTGAGAGTAAAGCTTTTCAGGATCAGATGGTGTGTTGGTGCCAGATTCAGTTGGATGTTGGTGCCTGGATCTGACACAGTGACTAATAGTCCAGCTGAAGTCGCACTGAGCCACTGTGGCAGATCCTTCTGAAATAATAAAGGTCATGCAAACTCCTCAATTACAACTTTGTGTTGAAATGTATAACTGTGTCTGAAGAAGTTAATTGCAAGTCTAAGCTTTCTAGTCTCAATACATTTTCTCTTGTAGCTCATTCTGAATAACAAAAATGCATACTGGAGTTGCAGTGGAACACAAATACCCAAACTGCCTGAGTTTGTTAAGTTTGTGCCTAACAACGATAGGTAATAGGAAGTCATTGTCAATTTGAGTTATATAGGTAAAAAAATATATATAATGAATGATATAGGAAAAAAATATATAGGAAATAGGAATATATAGGAAAAAAAATGATATAAGGGGGAAAAAAAAAAACACCCAAAAAAGAAGTCCCATCTCTATAGCTGATATAAGGTGGCATGGCTGAAGCAGAACTGTGTTGATGTGTATCAGCTGAAGAGCTGACTGAATGCATGTAAATAGGGTAAATCATCTAAAGTGGGAAAATAACTTTGGAACGGCTACTTTCAAACCTCTGTAACTAGCCCATTGATTTGGGTTTAGGCAGTTAGGCTTGGGATGTGGATTTTTCTTGTGACTTTCAATGTAAGTGGTTTAATTGGCCCAAGAACTGCAATCAAACAATTTTTATTAAGCTCAAATTACTCCCTTGTGCTTTTTGTCATCTTATTGTGTGTGCTTGTAGACGTTTGTGTTGTTGGCACTCTGTAAATAATGAGTGTAATTAATGAATTGCATGAATAATGAATCTGCATTCTGGAAAACAAGTCAGTAATCTTGTCTGATCTGATCAAATTTTAACTGCATATTTCTATGACGTTCTTATTGTAATTAAATCACCTGCAGGGCTAGATCTCTCTCTCTCTCTCTTTTTTTTTTTCCTTCCACAAAAGGCAGTATTCCTCATGTACATCATTTAGACTGTTTATATGTATTTAAAATTGAGACATCTGTTAGTTTTTAACGAAACTCCATGAAGGTAACCATGAAAGGTAATCAGGGAGGGTGCTGCCATGATCCCCAAATTGTCTTGGAGATTACTTCTATTGGGGTAAAGGACTGACCTTTTAAGAAAGATTGGGATATCTCAAGGTTACGGACCAGTTCCTGTGTTTCATATACTCATAAATAAGATGTAAAGAGGGGAGGAAGAAGTAAAAATTTGCCAAAATCGTAAAATATAGATTGGATAGAAAAGGAAAGGACTCTGCATTGCTCTAGGAGGACTGACTGAGTCAGGTGAATAGCCCAGATGTTAACAAATGACACTCAGTATCACAAATAGAAGACTCCTGTTCCCTCAAACTGCTAAAAAGACCAGAGCAGCCTGTGAAGTTCCACATCACTTCATGAGCTTGTGAGAGGGAATAGGCTGGGGCTGTATGCAGCTCAATGAAGACCTCTGCTGTTTGTCTGTACTTGCAAACTGAATTTTAGGAACTGGAATAATGTAATGTGCTTTTGTGTTATTATGATGCCTTCAGAGAATTTAGTGATACAGCATGGTGAAATATTGTGCAATATTGGTTATTAAAAAAAAAAAAAGATTAAAGAAGGCTCTAAAATGAGTAAGGGAAAGAATGCAGACAGTCTATAAAGAGTCTTGAGAGTTTTGGCTGTTCATCTTAAAGAGGTAAGAACAGCACTGTGTAAGGTACTGGTGCATGTTGCTCAAGTATATAGAGAGTTTTTCTTCTTACTGTGTCATAAGAGAAAAACAGATGGGCACTAAAGCTGAAAAGCCATCAGTTAATAATAGGAAAAATGTTTTTAAAGAAACCTATCTTTTGTTTTTGAGGTAATAAATTCAAGGGATGTTGATCTTGCCACTGCTGTAAATTACAATAGTTTGGGAAAATATTGGAGAGAATATTAAGCTTCATTGTTCAGAATATAAATCAGTGGGAGAGGTGCACCATATTCTTCCTGAGGGTCTCTTGCACTTTCCTTCATAGCCTCTGCCCATCTTCAGAAAGAGGATAGGAGTGTGGCACGATCCAATCTAGCAGTTCGTTCTTTCCTGAAACTCTTGCTACTGAGTTTCAGTGCAAGTAAATATGGGAATAACTGCTCTTGGTCTAAATCAAATATTCGTGCTTTTTTCTATGGGGACAGTTTGCAGCATCTGACTTAAATTCTCAAATGCAACAGCAAGGGGAAGAAATAAACAAGGTGCAGTAGAATCAGTTTTCTGATACAGGCGTGTCAGTGATAGTACTCAGTATTTATGCAATCATTGATATCAATGAGATGTTAATTGACTTTTTTTTGTTTTTTAATTAGCACATAGTGATCAAATAATTTCATTTAAAGAAAAAATACCAACAACATTTGTAGATCCCAGTAACAGCCTATTTGTTGTTTGTAGATCAAACCGTCGTTAGGGCTGTATCATCAGCGCTGTTCTCTTTCATGGAGGTGAAATCAATTACCAGGGTTTCTCTCTCTAAAAGCCTGTGAGTTATGTTTGACAGAAAAGACAAGGTGAACAACCATATTTTAAGTTTCCATTTGGTACCACAGTGGGAATTAGGCTTCTAAACACTTTTTAGAAGTATGTTACCTATGAACTTTTCTGCACTTGAAGCATACAGCTGCCACCAAACTGTTCAACTGTCTTGCTCATCTGTATGGAAGGCTTTCTATTATAATTACTGTAGCAGTTGATGGGAAGCTTGTTTCCACCTGAAACACACACAGCTAGTACCACTGTCAAATGTCATTTTTTACATTGGCTTGGACTGTTCTGTAGTTATTTAATATCACAGTCTGTCATTATGTGATTAGTATTTTAAATACACTGACGTGGATTTGAGTCAACTATCCGTTTTGCGGTCTGCCCTTTCCTACAGATCATCTACACACATCTACTCCTTGCTTAAGATTAGGGTCTGTATTCTAAAGGAGGGACTTTTGTGTATCATTAGGATGTGTTCTTAAATACAGACTTGTTACAGACAGATCAGGGTTATAGTTGTCCCTCTCTCCTTTCAGATGCTTGAGAGACCTCTTAGCATCACGCTTCTATTCAATTCCATACTTTGTGTGGTTACAGGTGCTACCCTCAGAAAGAATATTAGGTAAATAGCATGTACTTCTAATTCCCCTCAGTGCTGTCTAGTAGGAGTTGACTTCAGTATGTAGTTCATGGCTTGCAAACATTTCTGAGACTTTGGCCTGGTATGTAATTTCAGGTTGTTGCAGTGACTTCTTTTAAGCGGCCCGCTGTTCCTCAAGTGGAATGGAAAGATTGCATCCACCAGTTTTGAATACTTCCTGCTCTACTCCTCCCTGCTAGCTGAAGAGTGGTTCTCTATTTTCAGTGTTTCTCTACTGCTACTTCAAGAACACAACAAGCCGTGTGGTTTTAATGCCCAGATTATCAGCCTACTATTCGTACAGCATGTAGCACAGGAGGTCTTGACCTGGAGATGGAATTAAATGCTATTACCAGTGTAATATAAACAACATGTTGGAATACATTGGCTTATAAATCTTCAGAGTGTTTCTCAGAAGGCATGAATGTCTGACTATGAAAATGTCACAATTACTGAACTTAGATATCCTTTCAAGGCAGCACTGGTTTGAACTAATTTGAAGTATGAGATTTTAGCTTTACAAGTAGAAGTTATACGGCTGAAGACCAGTGTTTACAGCTGATTCTCCTTATGGTCTACTTTTCACATGAAATTCATGCTGAATGCTGTAAGCAAATCCAATGAGGTTATGAATCGGGATAAAAATACTAATGTGTGAAATTTGTCCAAATACTGTTTCTGTAGTATTTACAGCTGAGTGAGACCTTAACTTGTTTTTGAGCTGGCATACAGTAATCTCCAGAAGTTCAAAGACAGAAATGGAGGAGCAGTTCTCTCCAGGAAAAGCCATCTTCAGGGCAACTGTGAGAAAATAATTTAAAACTGATACTTGTTTTCCATGACATAAATATGAAGGTCATGCTCTTATAACTGATGCAGTACTTTGATGGCACCCTTCATGTTGCTGTTCCTAAGCTCAAGTGGTTACATGGGAATCATGGTTTTCAGGTGAGAACATGGGCTAACCTTTAGATATTTTAGAAAGACTTGGATATATGCCCTGGTGTCAATTTATAGGTCAAAATCCCACAGGAGTTTAAAAGAGAAGTAAAAATATGTGCCTTACCTCATTGTTTTAAGCCAGATTTATGTTTTTTAAGGCCTAATTTATTTTTTTTTTCTTGATGCTCTTTGGCAATACTAACATAACTAATTGTTCCATTTACAGAAAAAGCTAAACAAAGCCTGGTCTCTCTTACAGGCAAAATAAAAGAATAGTAATTGATTGCATTGCCACTTGAAAAGTATTGTGGCATAGTTAATTCAACTGTCACTCTAGTTGTCTGTTGCAAACTAAATCTATGTGTGGTTTTACATAAACCAGGACTGTTGCTGGCTTACATCCACGTGACAGCTCATGCAAAAGCTCCTGGAGCAGTTTCCCCGTATGTATGGCACTCATTGTAGCTGAGAATAACTGTTCTCAAAAATATTCTATCAAAATACTCCAGAGACCTGATCCTAAGTTTGCAGTGGATGTCCCAGAATGCCTAGGGAGGCTTTTCTTTCTTTTATGTTTTATTTTTCTATTGGTAAGAGAGCCCCTTGGCTCCTATGGACTTTAACTCTCCGGTGGCCTTGCAGTTGAAAATGAGAGTGGAAGAGCAAAATCTGTCCAGAAGAGATAGGGCAGAGGAGTACAGGGGATTAATGCTGAGCAACCACAGAGATACTGCACAGATATTTAGGCAGAGTTCAAACAGCCTGTTATAAGTTTCTTCTTCGAGACAGTTCCGATGGAGAAAAGACCTGAGGTTCCCTGACTTTTTCAGGTGGTAAGGAAAATATCTCTGGGCAAATACTAAGCGGAAAGCTGCTGCTGCTTATAATTTGGGCTTAATTAGTCATGGATTTCAAGTTCTAAACTGTCTATGGGCTAATCAAGCAAATTGTAATTTTGTCTGATTTACTAAACATTTTGAATTATTTAGTAAATGTTTGAGAAATTGCAGATGTTTAGTGAATGTGTTTACTAAACACATTGTAGTTTAGTAAACAAATACTGCCATTGAGGGGTGTTACCACCACTTTTATCTAGGCAGTCAAGTAAAAAAAAATTCTTTTTAATATTGAGTTTTTACAGTGAAGCAACTTAACAATTGCAGCACACAAAATGCATACTTTTTGTTTGTTGATTATTTAAACAAATTAATTGGATGCTTTCTGCATTTTTCTTCTTCCATGCACCTCTAATTACATGCCATGTGCAGCATGCTACTTATGCATAACTGTTCATGGAACGGTAATTAAGGATCTTTTGGCTTTCAGCATTAGCTTTATATCCCTTAGCATAAATGTTATCACTGAATGTTGTTTTTCTTCAGTGGCATATTCCACTGAAGTCTCTATTGTGAAAATCTAGTAGGACTACTTGTGTTAATGAAGCTGAGGCTCACATTAGCAAGTCTGAAGAAGTTAACTGCATTTGAGACTCCTTTTTGCTGATGAACTGTGTGAACATATATATAGATGTGTATGTTTATATTTTAAGTAGAAATGTGAGTATGTTGAGTAATTAATTGTCTTGAATCCATGCTAATGGATCGTTAGTAAAAAGACAGCCTATTGATACAGAGTAATGAGGGAGTAAACACCTTTGCTTGAGTTGTATTTGGGAACTATTAAGGGTTAAACAAATGTTTATTTTTGAAGCAATTTTGCATCAAGTTTTTGAAGCTGTGTTTGTCTTTATTGAGGAATCTTTCCTGTGTCAAGGGCATTTCTGCAATAAACCTGGAGTGTACCTTGTGATATGTGAAGCAGCGTTGCAATCTGGCTGCAGAGTTTGTGCTGAAATATTGTAATATCAGATATTGTTGTGTAATGGGAATATTACTGAAAGACAAAAACACAAGGAAAGGACTACTGGTTCCAGATGTTTATCTTCTTGAAATTGCTTAGTGTATTGCCATTGAAGCCCATTAGCCTCAATGGTAATTTCACTAGATCCTAGTTGTTGTGATCTAATCTGTCTTTAATATAATAGGTGTTTCTGTTTCATATTCCTGATGTAAATCACAAGCTACTATATCTACTGCCAATTAATGGAAGTCAGATAGGTCTCAGGATGAAAAGAGGAAGGGAAAAGTTACATAAAGACAACTACATAAAGACCCTGAAGGATCTGAGGGTGTAGTTCTGGCCCTCTCTTTGGAAGTGGAAGATGTAGGCTCTCTGCTATTGCCAGTGAACGATTACAACTCTGAAAACAGTAAAACAATGAGCCCTTTGGTTTGGAGAAAGATCCTACGAAGGCTAACCATTCCCCGGGTGGGAACCATGATCTGCAGATAAATTTCTATCTTACTGTAGAACCTGGTTGCAGGGATGATGTTCCCTGAGTTCATTTTCTTTAAACTTTGGACGCTGAACTTGGCCATTTCCCCTTATGAAAAAAAAAAAAAAAGTTCTCTTAAGTGATTTCAGACTCCTCAGTTTTCTCCTGGCCTTGAGGATCATAGGGCTCATTTCTGTACCAAACCTGTCTTATTTTACATCCAGTTGTATTTTTTTCCTATTACTATTTCTGGACAATGTAAGAATCAGGTTTTTTCTGATAATGCCTATTTTAGTAGCTTAGGGATTTAGGTGGCTTAACATTTGGAAAAATAAGGGTGACATCACATAGCCAACAGGAAATATTAGCTCAGTAAGTCCATCATACAAGGCAAGATAATTTGATTCTTTGAGCTCCTCCAGAACCAGGGCATGTAACTTGCTGCAAGTGAAAAAGTTGCATTCTTCCTAATAATAAGGCCTTGATCTTGCAATTAACTATTCTCATTGCTGTAATTGGTTCTTGTGCAATAGTTTGTGAAAACAGGCCTTAACGTCCAAACGGAGCAACCTTGTTTTCCATTTTGAAAAGTGTTGCAAAATCCTGATAATCCTACTACCACATAAATAATAGCTAGTAGAGGTAATTCAGTAGTAATATTCCAAAGAGTCTTATCTTTTCTTTCTCTGCTTTGATGCTGGAAATAGCACTGAATTGGTTCTTTTCCTCAGTGTCTCCTACACAACAGCTAAAGGTACCAAAGTAGTGTGGAAGCTGAACTTGTCTGCTTTCTGTCTAGAGCACATCTGTATGTTTTACTTTTAACCTGGCTGGCAGTGATGCTGTATTGAGCAGCAACGTACTATGATGTGGCTTTGCCAGGTCCGTGAATGGAATGAATGGATCATGGGCTTGTGCTCAGGTGCAAAGTGGACTAAGAGCCTACCTATCCCTTCTGAGATCTTGAACTTACAAGATGCTGTCTTTATGGCCATGTCCTGAATCCTTAGATTCAGTACAATTAGCTGCTTACACATTTCTACCCTAGCTGAAGTAGTGCCAGAGTTCAAATCACTCATCCACTACTTGCACCATTACTTGCCAGGAAATAAAGATTCATCGTGGCTTTATGACTTCATTGGTTCTCCTGCTCACTTCGTGCAAGTCTTTTGAAAGCTTTGAGGCTGATTTATTGAAATATACAACCATTAATACCTGTACTTTTTAGGGCAAACTAACATGGTAATATAGTCTTTCCGGTAATTGTCTTAAATGTATCTAGACAATAGTTACTACTTATGGTTTCAGATAGCATATTCCATGGAAGAATAATTAATAACAGTAAATGTGTTTTTCCTTGTCTTTCTGTTGTACTTGCTTTTTGCTATATAGTTTTTAACAATATCCTGCAGTCCTGGTGACTACTCAGATGAGGATCTTTCTTCCTTTCAGAAACAAGAGGCTTATAATGTAAAGAAATACATTTCAGATGCTAGTTAAATAGGAGAAATTATAAAGTAAGGTAGAACTAGGAAAAAGTGTACATACCGTTGAAGTCCTGCTCTAACTATATGAACATGAGTTTGTGTACATAAATTAACATGGAAAAATAGAACTACTGTTGCAGAGCAAGGGACTTCAGGAGGCTATCTGACTCCTGGTCAATTTTTTCAGCTTGCTGCATTATCCTAGGAGAATGTATGAGGAGGGCACCAATACGTCTCAAATCACTTGGTTGGCTTGCAAGGCCTATAATAATCCTCTTAGAGGTGCAACATGGAATTTGACCTCCAGCTCCTCCTCATAAAATTATTTTGCTGTCATTTGAAGACCTTAATATAAATTGTCTCAGAAGGCTAAAAATCAAAGAAGAAATTTGAAATTTTATTTTGTTACTTTTTTGAAAAACAGAAATAAAAACTTGTTCAAAGTTATTTCCTAGCTGCTTTGTTTATTTAATAACTTCTGTATTTGCTTTTCTTGTATCATGCAGAAAGGAAATATACTTTGCTGTTGTAAATTTTATGCCCTAGTTACATGTTGTTCGGTATCTGTAGAAAATTCTTTACTTCTGGCAAATTATGAAGTCAACAAGTAGAAGGCTCTGTATGTGTTCAGATTTTGTACACTGAGGAGTAGTCTTCTTAATATTTATCTAAATAGAGACAAAAATGGGATGTGAGTCATGGCAGTGTGAAGAAGTATGTTCTCAGCACAGAAATCGAGGGACAAGAAACAAATACAAATCACAAGTATTGCATTGGGATCAATACTTGGGACCTTCTCTTTTGGTCAATTCCCTTTTGGTATATAAGAAATTGAATTTCACTGGAAATAGTTCTGGAAACAGTATTAGGCATCCTGTATTCCTAGAAAGTTCAGAAGATGAAAATATTTTTGCATGGCATCTTTATAGGAATCTTTTCTAGCAATATTACTTTAAAATGACATATAGCAGATGATGTTTTCTTTCTGCATGTCAAATTGTTCAACATCCTACACGTCTTTAGAAGTGCATTATCTCTTCTCTACAAAATAAAAATACATTAGAACTGGGAATGATATCAGAATCTCCAGAGTGTAAACCTAGACATTCTTATGACTCCCCAGGAACCTTTTACTTCTTGATGAAATTACTGCACAAAGGAAGCTGGGAAAAGCGTCTCTACTAGAACACTTCTTGCTGAAAGTAATGTATTGTTCAGCTCTATGCTCACAAATATGAGAAAATTAGAAAAAGAGTGAGATTAATCCCTGCCTAGTCCATGACACTTCTTGCATTAACCTTATTCAAGCCAGGCTCATCAGGTTTAAGTCTTTGAGTTTGCCTTTTAAGCTGGCTTTCTGCTTTATGTGCTGATCATCTGTTCCTAAGGCAACTGCATCATATTACACCTACCCATACATGGTCTTTATTGTATGTTCCTGAGAAGCTCTGTTTAAATTATAGAATAATGATTTCTTTTAATAGATGTGCAATTTTAATTTTCTTTCATCTCAAAGTTGGTATTTAATTAGCACTTAATAGCTTGTCCCAACATAGGTAGAAATCATCTACAGCAATTAAGAAACTTTTTTTTTTTTTAATTGTCTAGAAAGCCAGCTACTCAGAGCCCAGTGTTGCAAGGAGGAAGAACACATCTACAGCTATTTGTAGTTGTAGGAGTTGAGGATTGAGGCCTCTAACAGCACACAGTGGAAGCAATGGAACCAGAGGAGAACATCCTCAAACAGGGCTGTTACCAAACAGAAAATAGCTAGTTCCCTAAGCCCCACTCCTTTGTTTATCCTAAATGCTAAATCATTGTTTGTGTCTTTCCACTTCAGAGGAGGACCTATGCTAGTGAGGGGGGCAGTGGATGGATTTGGTGCTGAAGCTTTTTGGAACAGTAACAGGAAGGTGTTCTTGTTTATCAACAAGGAGAGCGGTTAGGCTTTGATAACCCTGACTCAATCAATTTAGGTGTGAGAGAAACACACAGAAACAGACCCCCATGCACATGTAGGCACAGAACAGTGCGTAGTGTTTTCCTGAAGAAATGTGAAGTGACACTGAAGTAACAATGTTGTATGTTCAGAGTAGGTATCTGGTTGTTGTTAAACTATCCCACTTCAGAAACATGCAAGTAGCCTACAGAATGCATTATGGAGAATCTTCCTGGTAAACTTCAAAATCTATCAAGCAAAGCTGGATGGTTGGGTCAACTATTCATGTCTTTGTTTTACTTTCAGAGATTGAAATCACTTAGTCCTCATACTGGTAAAAGTCTGAAAGAAACCAAAATGAATTTTGTCTGACTAAAATGAGCAACTAATGGTTTGCTGAATACTGCAGCCTGAATGGAAATTAGATTTCTGATCTCAGTGTCATTGTAATAGGTTTGTGAAAACTGGGCAGTTTGTCGGGCTTGGACATTCTAAAACTTCCAGATAATCTTGGGAGTAAACTAGCTGAAGTATTTTCACAAACATTATGTGCTGTCCCAAGCGCAGCATCTCTTCTATTCTAACGCCATTTTGCACTTTTCAAATGCAAGTGCAAAGTGGCTGGATCTGGTCCCAGCTTACAGCTGAAATCAGTCCCATTGTAACTGTTTATGTAAGCATGTACAGTAAATTCATTTTCAGCTAAGTTCATTTCCATTGTAGTTAATCTGTCAATCTAATAAATTCTTTGTTTTCTTCACTTTTTTTTTTTTTCCATGCAAGAGGCGATTAAAGAGTGGGTGTGCAATCTCCGAGTATAAAAAAGTGAAATCCTTAAGCTAGGTGAGAAGAGTGTAAGAGCCTTTTTGTTTTGAAGACCTCTTTTTGTTTTGAACCAGTTTAATCACAAATGTTGTTGCAAATCTGATTTTAAACATTTACTTCTTTTGGAGTTTTGACAGAAACTTAGCTCAAGTTGCATGCCCAGCGGTAGGAACTGTACAGGAATAAGAGATTTATAACAAGAGAGTTGTTATTAGTCAGTACCTTGCATATTAACTGCTCCATCTGAATCACTGTGCATTGAGATATAATTGGAAGACAGACACATCAGTTCATTGCAGAAAGGCTTCTTTCACTTCAAATGTGTGTATTTCAGCACAAGGTAAAAGCAGCTGCGCAGTAATTTGCTTTCTGCAATAGGAGCTAATTTTACTGAAAGCAAATGAGTTGAATAGGGCTGAGCTCATTGTTGAAGCTAGACAATTTATCTGACAGCAGCCAACCTTTTAATACCTGATCTTTCTTGCTTTTTTGTCACTGTTTATGTATGTCTTAGAGGTTAAATTACTCTGCTATCACTTAAGTATATTGTCATTACATACCTTTTCAGAGTTAAAATTGGAGCAATTCCCAACCGTTACCTACTTCAAATAATATTTCTCAGCATTGCTTTTATAAGCCTTTGAGGCTAACTACTGAACAAAGTTTAAACCTTACAGTAGTTACTTTTCATCTCTCATGATTTTTAATTTAGTAATGTTACACTAATAAAATATCAAGGACTTAATCCGATAATCAAAATAATGACTGAAAATTCCTGTGGATGTAAGTACAGTCACACATCTGCTTTATATTTAAAAGATAGATCTGCTTTATATTTAAAGGATGGGTCTTCAGATTCCTTTTTTTTTTCCTGCGGTTAAGTAACTAGCTAGTTGTATTTCTTTTGAGCTACTGAGTTGTGAGGAAATGTTCTGCAACTATTAATACACGAGTTTCAAGCCTGAAAAGAAAAAGTATACATGAGTAACTTAAGCTTCACAGCAGCTGTGACTAAAGTTGTGAATTTGTGTATGTAAACTTCTCGTATGCAAATCATTTATTTTGCTCCAAATAACTGATTTCTACTGACTATTAATGAAACATTTTGTGGAAAATACCTGCTTATTATTCTTCATTACACAAAGCATTGTTTTTGTTTGTCCGTGGTAATTACAGTAATCTAGAAGATTTCATCATTGCTGTTTTGTACATATTGAAAGTCAATTTCTGTGTAAATAAAGCAAATATTTTTTCTGAGCATATGGGGATGATTTAATTGTGGCTCAAAATAATTCAGTTCTCAATTCATTTTGTACATCCCAACATAATAACATAATCATTGTTTTTGTTGGTTTTTTTTCATCAATCTGGTTTTGTCAGTTTTCCAGGATGTAATGTAATCCAAAGTAATTCACGTGTGTAGAGAAATTGAGTTCGATACAATAGTCCATCTATAAGGCAAAATCCTTGTGACAGGGGGTTCTTTGCAATTTATTTAACGGAAATTAAAAACTGTATGAAGCAGTTGATGGATGTTTGAGTTATGTGAGGAAAAAATGTTTGGTAATGTTTCTGAGCAATTAGACATCATTTGATTGCACCAAAATTAGACCTCTGATATCCTGTTTGTTAGAAGTTCTGTTACCTTAAGTGTGAAACACTTTTCAAACCAAGTACATCATTTGATTTATTTATATTGATTCTCTGTTGATTTCAGTGGAATAAAATACTACTTAAGCAGCACAAGCTTGTAGAATCCAGCTTAAAAATAACCTGTCTAAAAAAGATAAGTATACTCTGTATTCCAAATGCAATATTTGAAAAGAATCTGTAGGTACTGCATTTTTATGATCAAATTAATCTTGAGGCTCAGATACTTTCCCTCACTGGGAGTGTTCTTAGCAAGGCAAGACGGGAATCCAGAGTACCGTCTCCCTTCCTTTGCTTAGTGATTTAGTCTGTGCATGCATAAAAACACGTGTATCCAAGTCAAAATCCTGATGTTACAGTGCTCTGGACTTTTTCATTGTTTTGGGTATAAGCACATTGATTCAAACAAATTTGTGTGCTTGCAGTGCTAACTTATGTTTTTGGGATTTTAACAGCATTACCTTGGCGAAAACTGCCCTTGAATAGAAACAGTGAAGTTTTCTCATAACAAGTACCCTGAGAGAACATTATGTAATGATCCACACTGACATTTTTGGGTAGTTTCTTTGCACTAGCTGATTGTTCTTAAAGCTCATTTTCCCTCTCCATTTCTAATCATTTAATTCATTTGCTTGTATCAAGCCCATTAGTTTTGCACGGAATTTATTGTCTGTATCATAGCTATAGATTTGTTCATCTGAGGCATTTTACAGAAGTCCTAATTTAGCCTTTTCTGTGGTTGCAGCACTGAATATTGCGGGTTGACAGGCAGTTATTTTGAACTGCGTACAGCACTCTTTGGTGTTCATAGAAAAAAACGGAAAAATGAGTAAGGAAACCTGAAGTCTATGTAATGTCCTTTCTACCTTACTTCTGCTTGTCTAGGAAGGCAGAAGGAAGGCATCAGAAAATAAAATTGTGCTATTTTCCTATGACTAATCCTTAGCCTGTTTTAGCTGCTGTGCTAAGAAGTCTGTAAGAACCCACAATGTATTTAAAATGGCAGAAAGTTCCCTGGCTTGGGTACTGTGTAGAATTCAGAGGTAGATGTTTCAATGCAGAAATGTGCATTGGAAAATGATTTCAAAATACTACAGAAGTTTTTGTGACAAACACAGTGCATAATGTTGAATGTGAGATGTGTAAACTTAGTATAATTTGAAATAATGCAGTGATAACTCTGAGTGGTAATGTGCCATTAAGTATGAAACAGAGATATAATACAAGGTACTTTCTGGATGGAAAAAATGTCTTGCTCCAGTTACATAAATGCCTCTTCAACAAACTTACGGGGGCTTTATGTGCAATTGTAATGAGGAATTTTGACATTTATAAATGACTTCTTATTCAGTAAGTTCTGGGATCCACAGACTGAATGCTGGGACTAAAAAGTATAATTTCAGTGAGTTCATTTGTTGAATCCCAAGTCAGACACATTTACTCCGAACTGGCACTCCTGTAAATCTAGATTTTATAACACTAAGATATAACCCATTACCACTTGCAGCACTTACTGCAGTGGTATTACTTGTGGAAAAGTTACATTTCTATCTGCTGCTTGGGAATTTCCATGATTGATACAAATGTTTTGGCAGTTGATGTCTCACAGGTTTGGATGTTGCCTTAAAATAATCTGATAGCTTGGCTGAATTCAGTGAGATAGCATAAAGGTACTGTATAATTCATGATAAACGATATGGGATCATTTTCTTTGCCCATGCAAAATACAAAGGAGATTATTGTTGAATTTCTCATTGATTCACTTCAGAATGAATGAAAAGGTAGAGTAGGATTAGATAATGATAGCAAATTGGTCATGAAATGATGTTTTGCTAATTAGTATTTGCTTTGTGACTAAACTGAGAAATGAAGAATAACAGAACATGGTGTCATCATACTTGCATCTTCTAACAGCAAACAAACCTGTCTGAAGTAAGAGCAAGAAAAATTCATCCAGTTAAAGGACCTTAACCTAAAGTATTCCCATATCTTGAAAAAAAAAAAAAAAAGGCTATACTGATACATAGGCATCTCATGTCATTTTGACAAATGCTTAATGAACACTGCCTTACAGGATTGATCTTAACAAGCAACACAGTGTAGTAGAGTTTTCAAAAAGAAATGTTAGTATAAAGCTTGTGGCAAACGCCTTTGGCAACAGCCCAAACCCACATGTTTTCCCTAAATCTTTATGCACACATACCCTAATTATAAGGAGTATCTCTTCAATATTTCTCTTCTGTGCTTTTTAGAAAAGTACTGTAACCTGTCAGTAGAGAGAGGCTTTGAACATTGCTGCTGATTTGGCCAGGAATAAGGTATATTCTCTTACTTTTGCCATTTGTCAGCCCACCTCTCTGTAATCTGCCATTTTTTGTTCACTTCTTTCATATTCTTTTGCTTTTCTGCTATCAAGGAAAAGTACTTCAAATATCAGTGCTTTTACATACGTAATATTGATTATTCCAGTTTAGCTGGATTCTGATAACATGTGCCTACAGATCTTGCTGCTGAGGGTCAGTGTAGTTCTGATCTGGCTCAGGGAGGCTGTGCCTATAGAACAGTCCAATGACAGCTCTTATGACATGTCTGGAAAGGGAGGACTGTTTGTGGTTTCTTATTAACATGCAACGCATTGTGGATTTTCCTGATTTTCCTGGAAAAGAAACATCTGTATTAGTTGCATAAATGTTTCTTGTTTCTTTACAGAAGAAAGTACTCGAGAGAACTTTCCTGTTTATAACATCTATAAATAGGCGATTGTTTGGGTTTGCTGTAGAAGGTTATTAGGTAGTGACTAACAGTACAGTACTGATGTCTTTGTGTCCTGTCGGATGGCTTGAACCTTTATGTTATAGCTCAGGGTAGATCTGATAATGACATTGTGTTGGGGGTGACCTCAAACCGATGTGAAACCTGGGTCTGTCACCTGCATATGGCTCAGCAGTCTGTCTTTTACAGAGTTCTTTTTTTTAGATCTAGTTCCTCATAGATTTTGCTTCTCTAATTCTAAAGTGACTAATGCATTCCTGTGTTAATTAACAAGCAGTATTTAACAATGCATTCTTTCCCAGGGTGGAAGTGAAAAGTGCAAGAAAATGAATCAATGCCTTGTGCAGTCAGGCTCTGAGATGTGAAGTGGCTAGTGAAGAGATAGACAAGAATCTCATTTTTTTTTATGAGTAAGCTAAACCACATCTGTATTTGCTGTGAGTGTTAAGTTCAAAAGGAAGGGGACTAAATTCAGCACAATGACTTTTTCTTTGCTCCTAGCTGTTCTTGGCAGGATTTTTCCTTAACACCTGGTCAGCTGGCCTGCAAACAGGTATGTTCAGGGAATTGAGGCAGCTCAACATGGGAAATAAACAGCTTGAATCATAGCCTCTTCAATCTCTGCCTGTTCCTGATGTCTCCCTTCTGTGTGATTTTTTTTTTTTTTTTTTCCCCTCTGTGGCTTAGTTCCTATATGCATTGCAAAGGTAAGAGAGCATGCTGGGAATTAACTTCCAGGAGGATTTCTTTCCTTGGAATTCATGCTTCTACAAATGATAGCATCTAGAAGGAAGATATCTCTTGTTTTTGTATCAGGCTTGACTAACTACTGTATGAGATGGTTGAAACAGATTTCTCATTGCATGTTCCGTGAATTTAGTCTTTTTAAGGATATGCATGCTGAGGCAATCTAAAAGCTGTGCAGTAACAGAATGGTGCTTCAATTCAGAAGCATGCTGAGATGATATCTAAAAGTGGGAGGTTGCAGCAGCCTGGATAAAATGAACAGACTTGTTCAGTTAGCAACACTGCATTGCATTTTCTTCCTTTTACAACAAAGAGGAGATTTTCAAAAGCCTGAAGTTCTGACATCTCCCCCTTTATTTTTTTGTTTGTTTGCTGTTGTTTTAGCAGACTGTATGCTACACATCTTGCCTGTGCCCTTGAAGGTTTATTGAATCATGTCACTTTCTTAAACAAAATTGAATTGTGCCTTGACTCCAACTTCAGAACTGTGGGTTCTTGCCTTAAGAAACTATGTCAGTGATGGGCATGGTGAAAGGCAATAAATTTGCACTTCTTTATTTAAACTTAAAAAAACATAACTTTCGTTATTTAATGTCATATCGTAGGATGGCTTGGGCTGTAAAGGACTGCAATGATCACCTAGTTTCAACCCCTCTTCTATGTGCAGGGTCACCAACCAGCAGAGCAGGCTGCCCAGAGCCACATCCAGCCTGGCCTTGAATGCCTCCAGGGATGGAGCATCCACAGCCTCCTTGGGCAACCTGTTCCAGTGCGTCACCACCCTCTGGGTGAAAAACTTCCTCCTAATATCTAACCTAAACATCCCCTGTCTCATTCCTCCTTGTCTTTTCACTGTCTACCCTCGTAAACAGCCTTTCCCCCTCCTGTTTATATGCTCCCTTCAAGTACTGGAAGGCCACAATGAGGTCTCCCTGTAGCCTTTTCTCCAAGCTAAACAAGCCCAGTTCCCTCAACTTTTCCTCATAGAAGAGGTGCTCCAGCCCTCTGACCATCTTAGTGGCCCTCCTCTGGACCCACTCCAAGAGCTCCACATCCTTCCTGTGCTGGGGGCCCGTGTACACAGTACTGCAGATGGGGCCTCACAAGAGCTGAGTAGAGGAGGACAATCAAGTCCCTCTCCCTGCTTCCCACCCCTTTTTTAATGCAGCCCAGAACACAGTTGGCCTTCTGGGCTGCAAGCGTGCACTGCTGGCTCATGTCCAGCTTCTTGTCCACCAGGACCCTTGGGTCCTTCTCTGCAGGGCTGATCTCAAGGAAATCTTCACCCTAAACACCTGGGATAAATGTATTATAAAAGAATCCCTTTAAGTAAATAATAAGCAAATACATTATAATCTATTCAGGTAATTACAAGTGAATTTCTAAAATGCAATAGTTTAGCAGCTTTGTTTGTAGCTAAAGATTTGATAAGTGTCAATCAGGAAAGAGTCCTTAGTTGTTCTTAGTCTATCTGGGAGTCTGGGAGTGCTTTTTTTGTTTTTTGTTTTTTTTTTTTATATCTGAGCCCACTTTGGTGTTTGTAGTCTTTTCTGGACGACTAGAAAAAATTTCACTTGATTCAGTAAATCAAATACTAAGTTCAGAAGCAGATGATGATTTTTGTTTTTGTTGTTGCTTTGCTTTAAATTTCTTTTCAGTTTATGAATGAAGATGCAGCCCATGTTCTATTTTGGTTGTTTGTTTTCCAAGAATATACTTATTCTAGATCCTCAAATGAGGCAGTGTCTGGACACAGACTGCTGATAGTTCTGTTTATTACAATAATTTAATTTCTACGTAAAGTGAACTGTTTTAAAATTCAGTATATGCTTATAATTTAACTTTTTGCCCCGAAGAACCCACTTCACCTAGGGTATTTCAATTAAATGTAACAGTGAGATTTTTATGCTAGTTTTGCAGCTTCTGCATCAAATTCCTATTTTCATCCAACAGCATCATGATGAAACCATAACATAAAAGATTAATCATCATAAATGTCAAGCAGCAATTCTATTACTAATTAAGAATCTGAGTAATTTACGTCATTATTTAAATGACTATATGTATTTATAACTTGTTAAAGACATAGCAAATGTAGTGTAAAGGACTTTTTTTTTTAAGAGGAATTTTTAAACTTATCAGAAGTATGCTGCAGCTTTAATCTGAAAAGACACAAATTAAAATAAGATAAGGTGAGAAATGTGAAACAATATTGGAAGCCTACCATAAAGATCATTAATCTGATCTTTCCTATAAATAAATAATTATTTATTCCATGCTCAATTAAATGGTCAAAAGAGCAACTTTCAAACAGCCATTAAAAGTTTGTTTGGATGTTTTAGCTTTTCTTTTCTCCACCTTTGTGGAGAAATATAATCCTAGATATATGGAGGCCAAAAATTAACAGAACGTGTTGAAAAAAGAACCAAGATGTTTATGGGGAATGGATCTGCTGCTAGTGTTGGTCTAGATGCAGTCTCTGATTTGTGTCCATAGATATCTGCTTGCTGAAATCTGTATGAAGAGAGTGGGTGCTCTGTGATTGCTCACCCAGTTTCCCATACTTTTCGATAGGCATATGCTACTGGGCTCTGATCATACTGCTCACATCCGTGCCTATGGAACTAAATCAGGGAATGTGCTAGCCCACTCAGTGGCCACCTCCTGGCGCTGATGTGCCAGTTTGTGTCTGGGTGGGAGAGAAGGAGGAAATGGCACGGGCATCACATGCCCACGTACAGATGTTTCTCGGCTCAGAAGCTGCCTGGACCTCATGCAAGGCATGAGGAGAAGCATGGATGATGTCTAGAGAGAACTGTAGTAGAATTGTGTAGAATTGCTTCAAAATCTCTCACTCTCAAATAGAAATTGGATCAGGGTATCTGTTTATTTTCTGGTTGTTTTTTTCTTTGCTTTTTGTCTGTCTGTTGTTGTTTTGTACTTGAGTTGAGGTTGGTCAGGGTGACTAGGTTGGTTGCACTGGTTGGAGGATCCCTGAAGTACTGTGAAGATTAGTTCACAGCGAGAGATTATCCCATCTGTTGTAGCAAGTTTATATTAAACAGATTTAAGCAGAAATTAAAAGTAAACAAAAAAAAATTTAAATAACCTGACTTATTGTCTCTTTCTTTTTAATGAGAAGCTGCAGAAGTCAGAAGCAGCTGTACTTTGTTCTGTCATGATTTCATGCTCCTATTATTTTTCAGTTATCCAACAAAACACAAAGAATGTAGAGCTATACTTAATGAACGAAGTGAGGAGAAACACCCTTCATGGTCTGTTATTTAATACCTCCTTCTAAGCATCCTTCCTTCTTTGTAAAGACACCAGCATTATTTCCTTTGTTTGCTTTCTGCTCTGTCAGTTACCCCTCTACCAGTTTCTTTTTGTTAGTACCTGAAAGCTTCCTTCCAGGCTCAGTTGTGCTAATTATACTTTCTTTCTTGGTAAGAGAACATCTATGGGTAAGCACAGATAGATTTCAGTGTTGATTTACAAGTTGAATTCCTTGTTTTATTCTGCCTTTCCTGGGATGTTGAGACCCTACCCATTTTGTTGGTTAAAGCAGTAACCTATGAAACGACACTTATTCGCACACTTCACTGCAATGCTTTGTTAGCAGCAAGAAAAGTTTGGTTTGGCTAAATCAGTTTGAATAAAATTACGAAAAATGCTGGTGAAGGTAACTATGTGGCTTACCTTCAGATTTTGTGTACTGCTAAAATATAAACTGTGACACTGATTTGCTACAAGAGGAACAATGAAATAGAACAGTTGAATCCAGTTAACTGCTGTACTACTCATTAAATTATTTGCTTTTTATCCCATTGGTTACTGGAATAAGTTGACTGTGAATATATGTTTATCTGACATTGGTTTTGTTCTATTTCCTTTTTTAAAATATTTTTGCTTTGTTGCTGTATTTTAGATTCTTCTTAGCCCCTTCTGTTTCTCTGCCTCTGCACACTTCCTTCTTACAAAAAGCATGGATAATTTCATTTTTGTTCGTTCCAATCTGGACCTAGGATGTAAGGTTTTTTTTCTAAATGAACAGGGAGACGGGAGCATCTCTAACCCTAATGGACTTTTTAGATGATCTATTGAATTACTGATACAAATACAAAATAAATTTTCATTTAGACTTTTATCTGGAAGTTCTGTTTGTTTTTTTTGTTTTCCCTCTTAGACTAGCTCTGGTTCCTTCCTTCATGATTACCTTTAATTTTTTAAAACTTAGGACCTACTGTATTATTTTTGTCTTTTTCTTGTTCTGCATCTGAAGCAGTAAGATATGCATAGATCCTTTTTGGGGGGAGGTTGGAGTCCGAGCAGTTAGTTTTGTGCCTAAATCTATCAGTTTTCAAAAATGCTCTTACTTACTTGCCCTTTTTATCTAAATGGTTCTTAAACATTATGGTCACTCTTCTGTTGCAGTTTTCCTGCTCTTCTTCATAATCTGCAGCTGACACGATGTTTTTGTTTATCTTTGGTTTCAATACATCTGTACTATTAATGAAACCAGAAGGTCAGACCTGCTTGTCAAATGCTGGAGTCTACTGGAGTAGAAGTACTGGAGTACTGAAGTAGTAGAAGTACTGGAGTACTGAAGTAGTAGAAGTACTGGAGTTACTTCTTTGTCATTTAGAACTGTTGGTACCAATATTGCTTTCCCAGCAGTATTGTTCTTTACAAGCGCTTCAAGGTTTAAATACCTTTGCTTAATTGAATATTTATCAGATGCCAATCCAAAATATTGTGTAGAGCTTCTATAATAAAGTTTTAGACCTGATGAAATCATCTACTTGCAATTAGTGTAGAGGAATTGTTTATTTTGCATAATTTTACATAGTTTTGTTACAAGCATGTCAAGGGGATTTGGAGCATTTCTGTGATGCATTCAGATTAGATTCTTGCAAAATTGTATTTTGCTGGAACTTATTTTATGTCGTTATTTTAAATCTTATTACACAATCATCAGTACCTGTGAAGGTGTCCTCCTAATTGATTAACAGAAAGCAATTAATGCCGTAAGGGCCAAGATATTGAAAGAATACTGTCTGCAAAAGTACTATAGTTGTTCATTGGGTGGATATATCATCAAAAGATAAATGAATGGTATATTTTCATCAAACTGAACTTAGCATTACCATTTCTGAATAAATGGAGAAAAAAATTGTTGGAGAAAGTAATATCTTACTGGTACAGTTCGACATTTAACATTAATTCTACAGAACAGCAGTGGGGACAGTGGAATAAAGTAAAAATAATGTAAAAGCAAATAAAATATTTAGAAATATGGGCAGGAAAAAAAAAAGCAAACAGTTTACTTAAAAAAAAATCAAAGAATGGTTTACGTTGACTTTAGGTCTAGTTCACACATCTCTGCCACGGGCAGGGACGCCTTCCACTAGACCGGGTTGCCCAAGGAGGCTGTGGATGCCCCATCCCTGGAGGCATTTAAGGCCAGGCTGGATATGGCTCTGGGCAGCCTGGTCTGGTGGTTGGTGACCCTGCACATAGCGGGGGGGGTTGAAACTAGGTGATCATTGTGGTCCTTTTCAGCCCAGGCCATTCTGTGATTCTATGATTCCTTGTTGTGTTCTATCAAACCTGAGAAAACCCAAGGGTAGAAACATATTTGTGTTAGGGGAGTGGAGGGAATAAGCTTGTGGGTGAAAGGTAACAGGACTGACTACTTTTTAAAACATTATTTAGTTTTAACTAAAAGTAAAGGAAGAAAGAACAGAAGGACAGTGAGGATGCTCTCTTGGTTTAGCATTTACATCACTTGGAAGTAGTAAAGGGACAGAGATTCTGCCATTTTCCACATATATTATCAGGATCAGTGTTGCCTGAGGGAAATGCATTCAGTAGCATACTTGATACACTTTTCAGCCTGTGAAATATCACACCTGCTAGAAGGAAATGTTTTAGGAGATCATCTTGGAGGTGAATGTCTTTGGTCAGCTGGCAGACACCACATCTTTTGCAAAGCAGCTGCTGAGCCCTGCACTGTGTAGGAAGTTACGCTGAAGAGGAGTTTTTGTACTACCAATGAAGTGTTCAAAAAATAGATTATGCAGTGTTTTAAGGCGTGTAAATAAGTTGTGCCTTTCCATAGAGTCTTATAAGTTATTAAAAGGCAGTGTAAGGAGTAAAAGATGAGATTTCTGTCCAGGCTGCATAGTCTGACACAAAGCAAATAGATCAAGGACATTGAAGGTCTGAGTAATTCAGGGAAAGAGTGAGTCTCCCTAGACATTCGCTGCAAATAGCCAAGCTTGCTTTGTTTTCCAGGTCATTTAATTTAATGAATAATGACTTTTTACTCATAATCAAGACTGATAGCATACCTCCTCGTCCTGAGGTTGAGACCAGATGTTATACTTATTGCAATCTTGCAGAGGTCACTGATTGCAGTAGTTCACTGCCAAAGAGTCACGTTGTGTTTGTAGTAAGTGAGGCCTGTAGACACTGCAGTATGAGATGCCAGAGCCTCTGTTGTGTGAACACCCTATTCCCATGCTATGGAAAATATGTAAAGGAAACTGTAATAGACCTAGAAATGGCATGTGTTGTTACAAGGACCTGAAAAATGTGGTCATATTCCAGAAGAAGGAACTTATTTTCTAGTTGCTCTCCTACTCCTTTTCACCTCTGTCTGCAGCTAGGGATACAAAGACGAAAGCTTAAAGGAGTCGAATTTTGTTTGATATTTTTTGTGTTTCACATCTACCTTTTTTCACCATTTTCAAAATGTTACAAGGGATTCCTGTGAAAGGAAGTAGACGGGACTGAAGACATTGAATGCCTTTAGGAGATATGTCTGTGAGATGAATCCTTGTCTCTTCTGGAAACTGGGCTTAAACATAATATAAATTATGTTTTTCCTCAAATTCTGACCCAGTCACTAGACCCTAGGAACAGTAACTGTCTCTGTCTTCTGTTTTCTCCAGAAGGACTAATGTCTGCAGCAGCCTCATCTGTGAACACTGTCCTGTGCTCCACTGGCACCAATCACTACAGCCAATTAACCTAAGTTAATTACTTCCAACAGTTAATCTACCTTTCGCTTCAGGTTGTTGCTTGTATTTGATTCCTAAAAAAGAGCTAATGTGCTTGAGCGCTTATCTCAGTTTACTTCCCCCCCCCCCCTCCCCCCCCCATACTTACAAACATGATTTAATTAAATCAGCATTCTCTAATAACTTTATTGAAATTTTACTCCTGGGTTGATATGACAAAGGACAAAGAGAAGGGTATTGCTGTACGTGACGTATCCAGTTGCTCTAAGATATGGAAGTTTTCTATAGGAAAAATCACAACCTTTGTGATCTTGTGAGATCTATCAGAAATCATTTAGAAAAATTAGAAATATGGTCAAAAACATTTATTTAGGAAATCTCTGTTTCCAGTGATCTTTCCCTCTTCCTGAACAAGAACGTTTAAAATAAAGCATTCGGTTTTTACCTGAAATATATTTATAGTCACTGGCTTACTTTTTAATTCAGTTTCAAAGTTGAACTCATGATTGTTTTTAAACATTTATTTTAAATTGAAATCTCTTTTGGATGATTGTCATTAGAACAAAATACAGTTCTGGAAAGATCAGCTGCGATCACTTAAAAAATGCTCACATTTTTAGTACTAATGTAAATTTGAAAATCATTGTAAGAAATATTTTGTTTTAATCTTACTTCCTTTGTTATGGCATCACAGAACATCCTGAAGGGACCCATAAGGATCATAGAGTCCAACTCCTGGCTCCACATGGCACCACCTAAAATCCAAACTCAATGTCTGAGAGCAGTGTCCAAATGCTCCAGCTTGGGGATGTGACCATTGCCATGGGGAGCCTGTTCCATGCCCACTGCCCTTGATGAAGAACCTTTTCTTAATACCCAACCTGACCCTCTCCTGATGCAGCTCCATGTTGTTTCCTTAGGTCTTGACCCAGTCAACAGAGCAGAGATCAGTGCTGACGCTCCGCTCCCCTCCCCTCATGAGGAGCTGCAGACCACAAATGGCTTCTCCTCAAGCAAACACAACTAATATTTCATATCTTTCATTCATCATTTCAAACCAACAACTCTGCAACTTTTTTGAGCATCTGTAAGAGGTTTTGGGTAGATCTTGGCCATATCTTGTGCAGAAGTTTTAGATCTTGTCATCCATAACTGCCTCACCTTTGGCTGATTTGGTAGATCAGTTATTATGTACACCTTCACAGCACTGCTCCATTTGCAGTGCAGTTTCTTTGCTCAAATCCATTATCAATGGCATTTTCAGCTCAGGTGCCTGAAACGAAAGCTCTGTGTTGCAGTATGTGAGCTGTAAGTACCCATTTTCCGCTGCTGCTGAGCAGCACAGGGGGGAAAGAAAAAAAAAAAAGTTGCAAACTGAAATTTTAAACTACTGCAGCACAATTGCCACAAAACATCCGCTAGTACTTTAAGAACAAGTTATGAAGGAGCTGGATTATTTGCTGTATTGTAGGTGAGATCATTAACAGTGCATAACGTGCAGTTGATCACATAGTAGTTGCTATGTACTGATAGCAAGTACATAATGTCTTGCTTATTAATTGGCTTGGCTGTGGTTTTTTTCTAAGTAATGAGTTGAAAGTTCCTAAACAGAATCAAAATCCTGCATACTGTGCATTGAAAATAAATGTAGTCATGACAGCTAAGTCAGTTATTCATCTTTCATGTTTTTTCATCTATTGTTTTCTAGGTGAAAATAGAATAACTTGATATGCAAAAAAATTGAGTGTGTATATTTTAGCAAGCTCATTTTGTGAAGTGCCATTGTGATACAGGCCTGAGCCCTGGAAAGATGGAGGATGAGCAATGTCACTCCTCTTTCAAATGATGTTTAAACCTGTGTTTTTTCCTATGGTTGCCACATCTACTGTAATTTCAACCAGCTACCAATACCAGAAGCTTGTACTACAGAGTAAAGCTTAATTATACCATCTGAAGAAAAGTGTTGATGAATCAGCTCTTCACCAGACTGAATATTAAAATGGCTCCAAATAAAATATTTCCTGCATTTACTAATCTGAAAGGTTTGTTGGTTGCTTGGCAACCTGGAGGAAAATGCAAACAGAATGCTGTTTTTCAGTAATGGCAGGGCATGCCAGTGCTTCATTGTCACAGCAGTACTTGAAAATGGAAGGCCACACGTACTAATCTATGTTTCTGCCCAGGTGAACACACCAGCCTCCCTCTGGACTTACTGATCCTCTCAGAAGGCACGCACCATCAGCTAAAAGATTAATCACTCATAGAAGCCCATGTAGAAACTGCTAGTTGTGTAGCAGTTCTCTTTTCTAAGGAGAATGTGAGGAAAAGGAATCATCTTAGAAAGTCCCTTAGACTTTAAGCGTTTTCAGTACCTCTAAGCATTTAACTGTGCTACACCTATGCTCACTGTTGTCACATACCCACATTTTAGAGTGATGACCAGTTCATAGCAAATGTCAAACCTGGATTGACTGGACTGTGACTAAAGTGCTCTTCTTTATATTCTCCTCGTGGATTGAGAATCATTATTCCCTTCCCCCTTTGCAGCAGCTTTTCATGTTTTAGTTTTAGCAGAGTAGTAACATGTTCACCTATCTCCTCTTTATTTCCTTTCTTTTTTTTCTTTTTTTTTTTCCTTCATCCCATTAGCTTCTCTATAGCTCTCAGCTGCTAGGTTTTTGATTGTTCCAAATGTTCTCCTCTGGACTCTATCCAGATGCTCCACTTTGTTCTTCACATCTACTGCAGCTATAACCATACCTGTGCTGAATGCTTGTATCAGTGTTCCCAACTGAAGCAGCAAGAAGGACCTGCTGCAGTCTTCGATTTTAAGACTGCCTGCATATGCAGTGTGTGCGGGTTACAGTGGGTGGAATCAGACCTCGTGTACAGAGTACTTGCTTCTGGAGGGTGCTGCTGGTGGGTCACTCCATCTGCTGTGATGCACCCTCCTGGCTGCAGCCCCTCCACAGAGGATAGCAGCTGAGCACAGTGGTGCTAATAATGATGCCCCTAGTATATCTCCAACTCTGTTTCAGTACTGTCTGTCTTTTTCTGTGTCTCAGGCACAGCATGTCTTTGATAAATTCTGTCACTTTATGATGCACATCAGTCCCCCTTTCCTGCAGAAATACTTTAAAATGCTTCTTGCCTGTTTGATGCTCAGTGCATCCTGCTACCGTTGTGGTGGTGGACTGTAGGTCTATGTGTAGAAAGGCTTTGGTCACCTAATGTAATTGGTATTTGATGGTGACATCAACTGTTGTTTCTTCACTTTTACGTGTTTTTTTAATATATATTTTTCATGGTAGGGTAAGGCAGCAAGTGTGCTATTATTTTCTTCCTTGAGAGAGTTCTTTTCCTGGTAAGGAGGAGAAGCATGAGAAGCAAGATGGCTTTTATAATTTTCTGGATGATATTCAACAGCCAGCTTCTCAAGAGAGTGCTTACATGCCCTGGTTCTGTGATATAGTCATACTCGTAAGTCTCTTTGTTGTAATTGGCCTTTATATTTTCTGGTGAGTTCCCTTCATACTTGCACAGTCTGTACAAATCTGCAGACTGATTATTTCTGTGTTTCATAAACTAAAATGTGGAATATGTATATCTTTATATTAAATTTTCTGACTGTGAAATTATTATGAGATTATATATCATAGAAACAGTACTGAAAAGTTTGAGACATAAATGATCTGGGCGGTATCCTGTATTGTTGCAAGGCAGGGAAGCTGATGATTCACAGTTCTCCAGCAAGACCTGCAGGTGGAAGCTTCTGTGTCACTGAAGTGCTTTTGGAAATTTTGCATTGACGTGTCTGAGTCTGAACTCAGGAGCCTCTTGTAAGTTCTTAAATAATTATGTTCTGTCAGTATTTGAAGTTTACCATAACTGTGCTGAAAAGTTGAAAGCCAAAATTACTTTCCTTTCTTTAGGCTCTGCTATTCAGTTCTGATGGAACTTGGTTTTGTGAAAACCAGATACAATCTTAGCTCCTGATGCTGCAGTAATTACAGACGTGCTTAATTTTCAGTATAGAAGTAGTTTGTGGGAGACTTCAGAAATAACTGTGAGTGATGTTTCACGCTGTTTTGCCCAAAGGCTTTTTTTTCCTTTGTAAATTGAAGTAACATTATCCAACAATAGCAGCATTCAAAAAACACAGCCTTTTCAATTTGCTTCATTCTAGAAGTTTACCTAGAATTGGAGCAGTACAATTGCTCGTATAATTTAAAGCTCTGAAAAAAATTAGATTGTTTCTTAAAAGTGACGTAAATTCAAAACAATTCTGGGAGGTGACTGGGGGCAACAATCCTTGTTCCTTGATATTTTTGGCCATTTCCCTCCCCTGCCACCTAGGTTTAGTTTGTTGGTTGGTCACTGCTGTGACCCTCTTTTTCCTTTTTTCCCTTGTCCACCTATTCCCTGTCTACTGTATCCATTCTTAGCTTGGTTTTAGCGTCCTGCTCCTGGCTCATGTGGTATTGCCAGCTCCTTTGATCTGCTTAAACTAAGCACACTGCAAAAGCAGCACCTGTCTGATGCAGCTTTGATTTGAAGGCATGGATCCTGTCCGAGGTCCCATTGTCCTTCAGCATCAAGGACTGGAAAGTAATTTAAGGAAATGCTGCTGAGCAGCTGCAGCATGTTATCTATTATGACTGGTCAGCAGGATTTTCCCTTTAGTCTTCTATCTGCAGGCTCATAAACTTTTTTTATAAAGTGTCTGACATCTGCTCACAGGAAGGTGATTTGGGGATAAGCAAAAACTGTGCTGGTTGATGAGATTATTTGTAGGTGTTCTTTAATAGGTCATCTTGTTTATTGAATAGCAGATGTAATTAATTGTGCTTTTCTCAATGGTGGAAGTATTCCAGCAGCAGAGATAATCAGTTCACATTCATACTAGAACGGACGTAACTGGGGTGCTGCTGATGATTTTTCAGTCAGAGAAGTTTCCCTGGTAATTTTAATGACGTTGCCAGAAAGCTCACAGGGAATTCAAGGTGAATAAGCAGACCTGCAGGGAGCAGAAGCTGCCAGGTCTCGCTGTGAAGCCTGCTTGCTCTAGCTTGGACAGAAAACAGAGGATGTGAATCAAGGTAATTGGTCACCTGTCAGAGCCCAGATGTAGCCTGGGACTGCCCCTCCTGCCATGCCAGGATGGCTCCAGGTGCCTATGGAGAGAGGAAGGTCCTAGCAAAGCGCAGAAGCTGCAAAGGCAGGAGGTGCAGTGCAAGATGCTCATCTTCTTAGTCACAGTGTGGTGTCTGGGAGGTGAGCCACCAGCAGAAACTGGGAGATGAAGTGCATAAATTCTTTTCTAGCACTCTGAAGATAAATATTTATTCAGGTTAGCTCCCTCTTGCTGCGTCTTTGCTTTCAGATTTAGTATTAATGATGGCATTAATATTGAAACTGTCTACAGTGTGGGGATAAACATAGTCTTGGTGGCTAAAATATTTTGATTCAACGTGATTGGCCAGGCAGTGTAACTGGCAAGGTAATCAGAGAGTGGCTGGTGCTTCCTCAGCACCTTTCCTGTGAGAAGCAAATACTGGCCGTTTGTCCAGAGTGTGACAGGGTGTTTGGCCAAGGTAGGCACCTGGAGTTTTAGCAGTTCTTTTCTCAGTGGAGAAGCTGTACCAATCTACATCTGAGTACAAAGGTAACTGTGGTCGAGCCCCTTAAGAGCAGTAATGATATAGAATGCAGAAAGCAGTTTGAATTATACTTAAATGCCAGCAAATCCAGCAGGCCAGAAATAAAAACTGGTAGGGATTTTACAATCAAAAAGCCAATTAAAGCTTTACAGAGCTTATAGAAGAGGTTTAAGCTTAAAGCCCCCATGAAAACCCGAAGAACATACGCCAGACCAGAAAATTAGCAACAGTTTGCAGTAGCTAATTCTTTTATCCACAACAAACTCTGTTATCTTGAATAGTGGCTGTTCGTCATCTGAGTGAACTACTAAGAGTATACTTGTTAGAAAGGAAAAGCTGAGGTGATGTAGATAGTAGGGACTTACACAGGGAACTGCATGTGACCAAACGACAAAAATAAGTAATCTTCCTCTTCAGTTGGTGGCATAAAATCAAGTTCAAGGATGATACTGAATAATTTTGCTTTAAAAAACTTCTTGCATTAATTTTTATTAGCGTGCTCTGCTCACAGCTTTATCAATCTAAGTCTTGTTAAGATGTGCTTCTTTAAAAACAGTTTATGATGCCGTTCCAGGGTGAGGGATGGATTTGTGAACACGGAATTCATAATCCCTGCACTTTGAAGATCTTCCATTTTTCTCTTTATCTGTGAGAAAACATTTGGAGCCATAGAGTATGTCATAGCTTTTCAGCAACAATTTATTGACATATAAGCTGTGGTGCTGTAGTATTGTCATTGTTCTGCTTTTAAAATTATAAAACTGAGAACATTGACGTACAGATACTTCAGTAGGATCAGCTTTTCGCTGGATGATCAGCAGGTGACAGGAGCAGTTGCTACTGAGAACAGCTGAAGATGTTTTAAAAGGTTTTGGAGGCAACATCTTTAGAAAAAGACTACTTCTATTCAGTGTGTGTAGAGTACCTAATAGAATGTTTTATGTCTTATTAGGCATAGAAAAAATATGATTAATATTAGTAGCAATATGTGGCTAATAGAAGAGTTTTTTAACCAAATCTGAAAATAACGCCTCAGGAACAAGGTGTCTCTATGATACATTTAAGACTTTTCTAGCTACTTATTTGAAACAACCCAAAGGCAATTCTCTGCAGGAATTGTGACAAATGACAAATTTGCAAGGTTAGATTGATCTCCTACTCCTTCTTGTGACCACTGTTGGGTGTGTTAGGGCAGATCAGTATATATTCTGTATATCTGAGTAAGCTGTGTGAGTTTTGGGAAAGCCTATCTGAAATGCAATGCATGCATTACACTTTTTCAGTAACTATGACAGAAGCTCAGATGATCAATCCAGAATGACTGCCCCAGTATTGCGTTTTCTCTGATTCTACCATTTTCCTTCATCTTTTCATTTTTAAAAGCTCTTATGTATCACAAGTAACTAAATATTTTAAATTAGATACATTTGCTTCTGTCTAAAAATTGAACTTTTAAATAAATTCATTTTGATACGATATAGACTTATGAACTTATTTCTCTACTTGTTTTACGTATTGCTTTTATGAGATAAAGGAAGGACTGGGGTTCAAAGAACTAGTTAGCAGATCTGTTACTGGGGTAGTGTAGTCAAGGCAAGTGTCTGTGGAGAAAATTGCTCATGGCCCAGCCTAAGGAAAGTCAGACATGAGGGCAATTCTTGGAGGGGAGAGAAACCAGAAATATCTGATTCTGGTACAGTATTCTCTGTCTTTGGTTTGTAAATATATTCCAGGATTTATGAATCTCAGCTATCCTCAAAGTTAGCAGATTGCTAACTGAAAACGTGTATGCCTCATGCTCTCTCTGTGCTAATCATGTAGTTGATGGCAGTTCTTCCACCAGTTCAAGTAGCAGACTTTTCACAAGAATGATTTTATCTAGCTTGATGAATGAGGCTACTTTAGAAGTAGAGAGTTACAAATAAATGCTAATACCATAGCGTTGGTTTCCTGCAAATGAACCAGATGCTGTTAAAGTCTGATTTTTAGTGCTCCTTTGGCATGCAATTTTAGACAATTTCCAGTTTGGGCAAAAGCTAACAAAGAACATGACAGGTTCTAAGTCTAGGTTTAATACAAGTGGTAAGAAGTGATTTGATGTTTAGAGATAATTTTGAATGTGTTTTGTTCAAGTACAAAAATGTGGTCGAATAACAACAGTACAAATTCAGAAACCCTTCTGTTGCTCCATATGACCCTGTCAGGTTTAGAAAAGTAATGAGCCATTGTGTAGAAATCAAGGAAACTGTGGGAACAGTTATATTTGCAGATGTGAAGGTGTAGTTCTTTAGAAAACTTTTTAAACAGAGGTTTCTTTCTGTCTTATGATTGTCAAAGTAGCAATTATTTTAGAAGTGTACAGCTGAGTAATTTGTTCTGAACTTTTTTCATTCTTGAAGTCTTAGCTTGTCGCTGAAAAAAAGCAACTGAATTCATAATAGCTTTTTTTCTTTTTTTCTTTTTTTTTTTTTTTGTTTATATTACTATATATATGTATAAAAGATGTGTTTCTTACTACATGCTGAATAATTACTTGTTCAGGGACGCAGAATAAATGAGAACAAAAATTCCGAGGAATGTATGCAACTTAACTCTTCTGACATTGCAGACAAATTTCATAGGCTTTACTGTCAGAGAAGAGATGGCAAACAAGGACAATGTAGAAATTGAGGACATTTTAACATGTAAATCTTTAATATCTCACAAATTAAGAAAAGAGTAAATAATGTGTCTGTGAAGCTTATAAGGATTATAACTATGTACTGTAGAACTATATATTAATTATTAGAAAGGATGACAGATGGTTAGGAGTAGAAAATAAAACTCTTAGAAAAATGCAGGCTAATAAAAGGATTTAGAAAGTGAATGCAGTGGAATCTCTAGTTAATCAGATACGGTAAAATAGTAGATTCCTACATGCACATCTGCAAATACACTGCATTAATTAGAGCATGCCTGAGGCTTTTTGTGACCTTTCTAGACAAGGAAGGTTTTAAGAATATTTTTTCTAGAGTAACACTACTTTTATGATTAAATTATTTGCACTTTTTTTTTTTAATATTTGTGAGTGATAATCTGAGTGCAGATGGACTGAATTACTACAAATAGCAGACAGTACTCCAGATTTGCTTTCTCACTTGGGATTTGGTTAGAAATAAACCACAATTGAACAGAATTTGATGCTGTCATGTCAGCATTCTCCAAACCTCTCTGTCTGTTTGTTACCAAATGCAATCCAGACTACAGTTTTGTTCTGTTTGTGGCCCTCCTCTGGAAAGCTCCAATAACAAAGCTAAACTTCAGATGTTCTGCTTGATTGGCACAGACAGCATTGTAACAGAGTTGGGAGTTATGGTTCCAGTGTGAAAGCTCTGTTTACACAGCATCCACCCACACTAGGTCATACTCTTGTGCTTGCTTTCATAAATGTCCTTGCTTACAAGATTCTTTAACAAAGTATTTTCGACATGTATTGTACATCTCGTTTCAGCCTCCAGTAAAACTTCCATTTAGTGTAAACATCAGGCAAGTACAACAGCCTTCTTCCTGTGAAGAAGATGATGAATTCTGACCTCAGGGAAGCACAGATTAGCTACAGGCAATAGCTAAACTCCAGCTGACTTGAGCGGAACTAGGAGTTGGCCCTTGGTGTTCAGCTCTCTCAACTCCAACAAGCTATGGACAGAATAAGGCCTGGAAATCCACATGTTTATATTTTGCATTTGTTCATCAGCTAACTTTGTCTATTCCTTAAATCCTGTGGGGTTTTTGTTGTTTTTTTTTCCTTCAGCTCAGGAACTTGGATTACATCCACATTCATTCTTGGAGAAAAAAAAAAAAAGGCTTTTGGTGTGATTGTAAACTGAAAAATGAATACGTGAGCGCTTTATAGATCAACAGATAGCTGCATGGTTGCTATGGGTGTTCATTCTAGAAGTTAAAGTACGTTCTTTATTTTTGTTTTGTCTTTCTTGCCTTGCAGTGTCTACACACAACAGAAGTATGTGTTCTGTCCTTCCTTGACATCAACAAGTCTGCTTTTTTCCTTTTCTCTTGTAAACTTTCCTCTGGGCTTTCTAGTGGACTGCTCACAAACTCCTTTTGAAACATGAGGTGAGGACAAAGAGATCGTACAGTTTCAATGAGTTCAGACTTACCTACCAGAAGGCATAGGCATAGGATTCCTTCTGCAACCACACTTTTCTTTTCCAGGCAGCAAGAATGTGTCTGTCTGAGCTAGGATGAGATGAGGTCACACAGGCACCTTGGAGCTCTTTTCTCACACTGTGCAACTCTGCGTTGCACAGATGCCTGTCTGTGGCTCGGAACAAATCGCTCTATGCATCTAGGCTAGCAAGATAATTTCAAAGGAGAAGCAAGAGGCTTCAGTTCTATCATAGAAGTTCAAAAGCTAGGGCTCTAACCATGCCTCATAAAATGACAGTCCTGGTTCACTCCATTTAGGTTGAGCTTTGGATGGTACCAGCTGAAAGCCGTTTTTCATTAGCAAAGCACTCATAAAAAGTTTTGTGAAAATAAAGACTATACAGGAATGAGTTATATGACTGATTATGATGTCATCAAGTACCATTAGAAACGCTCACAAGAAATCAATTTGATAGGATATAGAGAGAGGTTAAGGTTTTCCTTCAAAGGGTGCAGTTTATCACAACATCAGTGACTTGAAACTTTATACAAAAAGAAAACTTAAATTGAAGAACTTCCCATTTTATCTTGCTTGGCTTCAATGCTGTAGCTCTTGACTTGCAGTCTGAGAGATAAGTGAATGATGTTCTTGTTTTTCAGTATTTTTCTCAAATTATTACCCACATTTTAGAAGCACCTAAAAAGCAGCCAAAAAAAAAATAAAAAAAAATCACACACACACACAAAAACTTTGTCCAATAAAAACTTGTCCATAAAAGCTTTGTCCAATCTGGATGTTGAACGTCTGCTTCTGACTTGTATGAGGTGTTTTTATCAACCAATCAGAGCATATTGGGAAAGTATTGTTTAAACTGTTGTGGGCATCATTGTGACCTCTGCTAGAAAGACTGAAGAATGCAAACATCAATAAGGGGAAGGTAAATATGGCAGTAAATGAATGTTTTAGTTATTGCAATGTTGCAAATAGGTAGAGAAAAAAGGATTATTACTTATAAACCTACTCTGGAAGAAGTAGGTTTGGAATGAAGTGACCTTAAAGGTACCTCAACAGTATTTTTCATAACAGTGCCATTACCTAAAATGCTTTGTTCCTTTCATGCTTTATTTCTAAATGTTTTTCTCTTCCTCCTTCAGATCAGTCCACTAAGTACCTGCCACGCTGAGTCTTACTGTCAAAATTCTGAACAAAGTACATGTTCCTGTATGGTGAATTTCCATGTGCATTCACTCCCCTTGTTACAAGATGAAGTTGTGGGATAATAAATGGAATTGAATGAAAGTATATGAAGGGCATTTTATTGAATGGTACAATTGGTGAAAGTATACTTGAATGGAAACTTGTGGTTAGAAAAGAATGCTAAGAGAAAATAAGAAGGTAGGATAGACGTGCTAGCTACTCTGTGTGGAGTGGCATGGATAAAGAGAGAGGTATACATTGCTTAGGCAGGTGTTGTAGATTTGTCAGCAGTGGGCGCTGCACAAGTTGTTGTGCAGCATGTGGTATAACTCCAGAGTAACTTGAATACAGGACAGATGTGGCTGAATGTCTGTCCCTGCGCTCAAGAGCCTACCAGCAGCTCAAGCCAAAGGCCTCAAAGGTGAATTGCGTAGTATTAAGGCAGCCTGTGCATAGGAGTAAACAGTTCCTGTGACAGCAGGTCAGTTTTGTAGCAACAGCAATCCACTAAGCAGACAAACTAGATGTAAAGGAGCATTGTGCTGCAGTGATCGAGTATGTGATCAACTAGTGGTGGGGGGTAGAGACAGAAGCTAGCATGAAGGCTGTCTTTCAGGTGCATGAATGGCAATGGGAGTCTCAATAAGCTCTGAAACCTCTAATAAGTGGGGTAAAACATCTCAGAATAATTCAGTTTATACCTCTGATAGGACTCTTTTGAATGTGATTTATCAGGACAAACAATATTTAGTCTCTTGGATTGTTTACAAAACCTTTAAACTTAATTACCTTTAAACTTAATACTTCTGTAGGCATTCATTTCTTCTCCATCTCCATTAAGTACTATAGGCATTTCTAAGTATGTAAAGCTGAGGCCTAAGTAACATGTTGTTGTTGGAAATAATAAGATTCTTACCTGGTATTTACCACTGAGCTTAGTGAGATATCTGTTCTCCCTGCTTACCTCAGATATTTAGAAGTAAATCTCTGCAGAATGGTAGGGATTAGTAAATAGGAAAGGTATGTTAAATGAAATGAAAGAAGTCATCTCTTACTTCAGGCATTTTTTTGTGTTTTTTACTAGTGGTTGAATACAACTGAAAAATATTCTGTGGTATTCTAATAAAATTCTGAGGGGAAAAGAAACAAGTTTTTAATGTTATATTTATGTCTACAATTAGACTGACTCGTGATAGCTACTATACCTGATGACCATTAATTCACTGATGTGAATTGATAATTAATATCCTAATGTAATCAAGAGTGACTTAAAGAAAGTTTAAAATGGCCAGAGATCTCTGAATTTGTTTTAATGTATTTATAGTGAACATTTTGCAAGGGAAAACAGCCTTCTCCTTTGCTTTACAGGGGAAAAGTGTTTATAGATCTTGTTTGTATTTTCAATTTCAATATGATGTCTAATTATAACATTTCATGGAAATCTGAAGGTACTGAAATGAAAAATACTTTTCATTTGAATAACATGAATTTTGACATTGTGTCACGGATGGCTTCAGTCTCTAGTAATAGCATGCAAAAACAGAGGTGATATTTATTAGAATTTTTATTCACTTTAGGAGATCTGAGAAGCTGCCATATGGCATATGAATGTTATTTGGCTGTTCTTTCTTTTTTTGGCACAAATCATATATTTTTTTTGTTATTGCATAGGTACAATCCTATACATTCGGAAGAGATTCTTATGTGGTCATCAAGCTTAGGATGTGCTTTAATTTACATTGATTTTGGCAAAACTGTTCTTTTATGAATCTTGTACAAATCTGTCACTCCTCTCAGTTTGTGTCACCTGGAAACTTAATGAGAGTGTACTCTGCCCCCATCTTGGGGGTTGGACTCAGTGATCTCTGGAGGTCCCTTCCAAGCCCTACGATTCCGTGATCTTCCAGATCACTAATGACAGCGTTAAACAAGACTGGACACAGTACTGATTGATGGAGTTTGTCACTAGTTACTGGCTTCCATCTGGCCTTGCACCACTGTTCTCCTCTCTCAGGAATCAATCATTCAGCTACTCATTCTACTGTATGCTGCAGGAGCTAGCCATTGACATTCTGGTCCAGTGCCTTTTTGTTAGTTGGAGTGAGATAGACAGAAGTTTTGTATGCATGCGTTGACAGTCACAGAGAAATTCCCCTAGCTGAGTATCTGCAATAGAAGCGATAGGCTAGCTCTCTTCTTATGAGATGGAGAAGATTATGACTTCTTTTTAGTATGGGGTGCAGAGAATCCTAACACAGAAGTACACAGCTGAGCATGATGGTTCAGTGGTGCTTGTACAATCTTTTTAGCACGCCATATTCTCATGTCAACGTTTTTTCTTGCATAACTTCTCATTCTGAGTACTTCTTATGCTTCTACACCCTTAGCCAAAGGCAAAAACCTAAGCAATATCTTGAAAATAAATAATGGCTGCTCTCTGTAATCTAACTGCACAGGATTAGTTACATCTCATCAGTAAATATTTTCTCAAATGCTGCTGAATGTTAAATGTATACAAAGGGATAAACTAAATTGAAACCAAGCTTAGCTGCAGACAAAAGCATAGAAATATTCTGTATTTACTTGTGTAGAGTGTCTAAATAGTACAATAGTAAACAATACAGTACTTAACAAAATATTCAGCTTTTCAAATGTTGCCTTTTACTTTCTCTTTTTTTTTTTGGTCTAACATTCTGTTTCTGCACATATCTGAGTGAATGAAAGAGTGTATGTGTAATGTGTAGCGTAATCCTCCTTGGGTATGTATTTTATGTACCAGAAGGACTCTAGTAGGTCATTTCAGAAGTCCTCGTCCATCAGTATATTCACTCCATCAATGACTGTAAACAGTTTCCCAGGTAGTGCTAAAATAAAGATTTGCTTGTACTGACACCTCTTTCTAATACTCTTCTAGATCCAATATCTGCATCTCAACAACTTCCTGGTGAGATGGTACTTCATTATGTCTAATAATCATTAACGTAAGTTTTTCTTTGACTTTACTGAATTTCACTTTGAATTCATATAAGTTTTTCTAATACCACAGTGTCCTTTGGCATGGATTGCTACTAGTCTACTATGTACTTTGTGAATAAAGGACTTCAGTTTGTTTCTGCACCTAGTTCCTAATGGCTTTGTTTCATTCTCCTGCTCCTTCTTGCACAGGAAGAGGCAGTGGGCACCAATACCTGCCCAGTCTTTTCATGACATTTATAATTTTGGTAGAACACTTTAATGTTCCCCAAAGTAATTCCCATTCCTGACTGAAGAGGAATAGTTCAGATGTATGTTCCTTGGATGGAAGTCATTCCGTATCCCTTTTGGCCTTCACTGAACAGTTTCCAGCTTTAGAATGTCCTTTCTCAGATGAACCACATGCAGTATTCAAAGTGTAGCAACCACAGATAAAAATCTGTGCAGAGGCACAGCAATATGTTCATCTATTCCCTTGCTAGTAATTCTAAACATTTGTTGGCCTTTTCTGCCTGTAAGCGCTGAGCTTTTCATGAACTCCTGTGACCTCAGGATCCCATTTCTGGATTATCTGGTGCACAGAGTTGTTTATTTGGTTTGAAGCTTTATTGACATATGCGTCACTTAAGTACATGAACATACATGAGCTGTTGAAAATATAGGCCCCTGCAGATATCTTGTAGATCTGTCTACTCTAGTGAAATAAGTCAACACGAGTTTAGAGTTAGCTAGTTCATTTTATCTCTTACTCAGCATCTTAGGATATTAAGAAACGAAAACTTTTAATGAAATTGTTAGGATCACCTGAGGATTTTCCAAAATATTTGCCTCAGCATTCTAGGATAAAAGTACTAACTTTTATTGAAGAAGACAATTATTAAGCTCAGGTTATTACTAGTGGGGAAAACATCAGTTCTCAGCCACACACTTGTATCTCAACAGTTCTATTGTCTGATGATCTTTTGTAAGTCTTTTATCAGTTGCTACAGAGTACCATGGATTAGTTATTTTCTTGTGATTCTCTCAGATTTGATCCAGAAAAGGAATTACTTTTGTGTTGTTTTTTGTTTCTGCTTTTTTTTTTAAACACATTTTGACCTTAATTTTCATTTATTCAAAATCCACGTTGCATCATTCAGCCAGTGTAATTGAGAGCATAAAATAAGCATACGTGTAATTTAAAGCCCATTTGGTACCAATATTGTTTAAAGTGCTTTTGGTATAAGTGATAATCGGAGTCCTCATTTTGAACATAAAAATAATTATTTTCTCCATGTCTGCAAAGCAAAGAGTACAAAGTATAATTGTACTCTTTAAGTTTAATCTGAGGCCACTTCTAAATGAAATTTGTGTTACCATGAAAGAAAAGAAGTACTGCTATTCATTTGTGCAGCGTATACTCTTCTTAGATGTCTTGTTAGAAATTACATTAAATGAGCACAGAAATTTTCTTTCTCTTTGAATATATTTTATCACACTATTTTACTTTCGCACTCTTTATTTCAACTACATCTACAGATGTAAGTGTCCTTTACTGTGAAGTACCTGCCCACATCTGCTTGTAATTTTCAAGCTCTTGAACTGTCTCAGATCTTTTCTTTTATTAGTTGCATTCAGATTCACCATATTGATTTATTTTTGTTATGTTTTGCATGACATTTATTCTTACAGAAACTACAAGATGGTGTTATTTGATGAACAGATTGGTTTTCTTTTATAACAAAGTCTGCACTAAAACAAAAAGAGAATGAAGTGAATGTGTTAATCCTTCCTCCCTGAAAAGAAACAAAGCAGGAATGCAAAGACCCTTTATTCCCGAGCATCTAGACATGCATAGTATGCTCTCACAACTTATTTGCTTTCTTAGGACTCAATGTAAAGTTATTCACTTCTGCTTCCAGGGCTGCTTTA
>JAPSGF010000105.1:1563325-1620561 GCA_035772895.1 Perdix hodgsoniae
TTTATACTTATATTTATATTATATATATATATATATATTTTTTTTAATAGGAAATAATCCAGCTTTTGATTACCATTTTCTATGTATTTAGGCAGATGAATGAAAAAGTGAATATGAATAGTCTTTGGAAGCTAGGTATCTTGTCATGTTATATGAATGTATAGGGTTCTATGAATATGTAGGCTTCCCTAGCCTGTGCTCTATTTTCTGTGTTTTAAGGGACATGACTCTGTTTTCAGAAAATGTTGAATTTTTGCAAGTAGGAATGGAAAATCCTCACCTCAAACCTAGACCTGACTGTAAACCAAGTCCAGACACTCTTCTGCATTGTGATCTGGGATGCCATCTCCTTCTGGCTGTGCTGAATGCAGTAACAATTGAACTACTGGGAGCCAACACCAGCTCCTGCTGTATCCTCTTCATCCTTTTAGTTGCTTAGCTACTTAATTTCTGGAGTCAGTGCTCATCTGTATGTCTCATTCTACCCGTTATCTATGGCTTAAACTGGATTCCATTCTGAAGGCCTAGCATCCATTTGTAAATCAAACCCTAACTCTGTTTTACACTCTGAAAACAGAATCACACGTTAAAGGCACTTTAAGACCTCTCTGTAAAGCCAAGCATGGACTTAAGTGTTGTGGTTGAGCAAGAGTTATTTGTGCCAAGTTGATATATTATAGTTAATATTGGGCAATCTGTAGACAATTCTATAGACAGCAGATTTTTTTTTTTTTGGTAATTCTTAGGAATGAGATGTGAACTCTACTGGTGCTGAACATGTCTCATCTTTCTTAATGTTATAGGAGCTTAAAAAGCTTCAGATAGCTCATTAATTCAGATTTCCAGGAATCAAAAAGGAAGGTGAAGTCTTTTCATTATGCATGAAGAAAACTTAGGAAGCATCCATTTCTCACTCACCCACTTCAGTCTTTTCTGTCATACTTTTCATGAGGGAGTGCTGCTACACTAGGGATGGAGTGGATGTGGATGTTCTATACACACAGACGCTATTTGATTTTATTTGTGTTTTTATATTCACAACTTGGAAATCTCTAAAATTTGCTTCCAAATAATACAGGTCAATTTTACTTTAGATGTTTTATGAACATACAGCTGAGACAGCATTGCCTGCAGTCAGAAACCTGTTTAATCCTTTTAATTTTGAGTGTAGTAAACATTTTAAAAATGATACACAAGATTTCATCCATGGTCCTGCCATTATAACTATGCTCAAAATGATATCATATATTACTGAAAATTTCAAAGGCATTTTATGATGGGAAACTATCTCCAGGTGAATTTTAATCACTAAAAGCAATTTAAAATATGTATATTTCATTAGATTTGCCTTAAAAATTATGACTTTAAGCAAATCAGTAATTATCTCTCTTTAACCACTTAAGTCCCAGTGCACAATCTGGTCCACTACACTCATTCCCCTTGTTAGGGAACTGTGATTCAGAAGACCCCATTGTTATGCTGTTCATGAAGTGTTCCTCAGCCCGCTTCAAACAGTTGATGGTTTCAGGACTCTTTTAATAAATAAATTTCTTCACTGGATCAGCATCCATGTGTTTTCCCCACAGCGCTGCAGAGAAGTGGAGAAAACATCAGATGGGTTTCCTCTCTAGTGTGAAAACTTATGACAACAGCTGCACAAAGTTTGATTTAGGGTCTCCTATATCCTCTCACGGTTGAACTTCATGCAATTTCTAGAACTTTTAGTAAACCTGAACAGCAGGAGGGGAATTAAATAAATAAATATACGAACCTCAGTTGCTGGAGTCTGCTTTTCGGTGACATCCATATTTCTTTATTATAGTTTCCTGTAAAGGGTCAGGAAAGTGTCCTCGTTTTGGCTGCTATTTCACTGCCAGCGATAGCATTATCCTTTGACATTTATTCTCAGTCTAGCTGTTCAGAATGAAACATGACTGGAAATCTTTTTTTTTTTAACTCCTAATTTTAATTTTTCTTGTTATTTCGATTTGATGGTTCAAGGTTATTTCCTTTCCCATTCTATCCTCTCTGAGTATCCGCTGGCAGTAACCTGTAGCTAATAAGAATATGAAGGTAGAAATTTGTAAGTCTCTGCTATTTAAGTGACAGTTCTTGATTTTGTTTTCTGTCCTTTTATATTGTAAACACATTAGGGGAAGATTTTTGGCCTTTGTTTTGTATTTTGACAGTTTAAACATTGATCTAAACATACTGAAGGGGGTAGAATTAGCATTTGGTGAGCTGACACTTCACAGCATGACTTTTGGAAATCTGCGTGCTCATTTTCTTCCTCCTGTAAAGAATTAGTAGCTTTTATGTGCAGGAGAAGTAGATAAATGCTGTAAGCAAAAGAGTAAATACCCTTTCATCTCCTATTCAGGAATGGATTCTTAAGGTCAGGAGAAATTTGGTTCAGTTAATTCTTGCTAAATTTCAATTACTGAGAGAGTTCTTTATTAATGGATCAAATGAGATTGTGAGATTCGTCCTGATTCTATTTTGTATTTGAACAATTTCAGTGTGAAAGCCTGACCAAAGCCATCTTAGTCTAAGAATTTCATATTCAGCTGGACAGCCAATCTTATTCCACCTACATGTGAAATGACATGTATGAAGTAACACTTATTGTCTTCCCATTCTACGTGCTTGTCTAGCTTTTAAGTCTTTTCACAGAAAATCAATCCCTCTTCTTAACATAAATGTTCGTGTATCCATATTGTTTGCTTGATTTACATCTGATTTCAAATCCATTAAGTTTACCTGATATTTTATCACCAATTCCTGAAACTTAAATTAATGATAGTTGAAGTCCTTGATTGCATTCATAAGCTTACTTAATATATTGGTTTATCTGTGAGTAGCATCTTGTTCTGTCAGACCATCAGCATTAAGGGATTCCCCGTGTATGAAGCCCAAGTATCCTGAAAGGCTTAATGGAGGAAGATCATAGTGCAAAAAAGTGTGGTTCAGAGTGGAGAAATGGTGACCGTCTCACTCCTGCACGCTTTTCCTTGAAGTATACTCTGGAAGTATATGGTAGCTGAGGGTCAATTTTGTTAACTTCAGTGTCAAACTGCCTCCAAAACCCTTGTTCCATAGCATGTTGAAGTAGAGCTAGAGACATCTCTTGATTTATAATGTTATTCAAAAGACATTAGGTTCAAGATTACATTGCAATTAATTTATTAGCTAAATTAGTCGTCTTAAACTTCTGTCTTATTCACTACATGCTCATTTTGCATGTATGGCTTATAACTAGATTACCCTGTGTACTCAATAGTTTTCCTTTCTAATTTAGTAAGGTAGACTTTTGCAAAAAAAAACAAAACAAAACTGGTAAAGGGGAAAAATAAGCAGTACAACTGCAGGTGCTGGACAGAGGAATTAGGCTTCATTTGTAGTTGAAATTGTTGTGGGTTTTTTTTCCTAAGAACACCAGCAAGTTTTGAAATTCCACTTTCCTTTAATCTATTTGTAAATATTTTTCTGTTCTTTCAAAGCAACATTCCTTCTTGCATATTTTATCATTTTTAAATTCATACCCTTGCCATTGTACGTTAACGTATTTTGTAATAAATGTATGTTTTGCAACATTATGGAGTTGGAGAGTGTGATCAACCTAGATACCCTTTTGTGCAGGTCCAATGCCTTACCCACTTGTTAGCTATGAAAATAAGGAAGACATCTTTCTATTGCATGGAACTACTACATCTTGCTTGGCCTTGTTGCGTAGTTAGTTTTTCAACCAGACTTTAGGTAAGGATGGACTGACTGCATCCTAACATGAAAATACTAAGATGATACCTATGAACTGTGGCTAGTAAGAAGGATAAGCTATAGAAATTACATTGTACCTTCTTAATGAAAGCCTGAAGACATTTCTTTTTCTCTGTGGCAGATTATTTAGTAGGTTTCCTAATTTCTATCAGTTCAAAAATAGTGCTTCTTTACTCGCCATGTGGGCACAGAGGCATTTAGCCTTTGCAGCAGCTGTGTAATTTTCTGTAGCGTATGAAGCTATGACTGTTGTTGCAGCTCCAGCACCACACTTGTGCTTTGGGATGAGGTGTGTGTGTGTATATGTGTGTGGTTTTGAAGTGAGGACAGGAAAGGGTAGAATGGTGTTAATTCTCATCTGCCTACTGTGAGTGGAGCATTACAGCATTTATGGTGTGGCCTTCCTGGGCAGAGCTGTTACAAACTCTCACAAGGAACTTTCAGAAATGTTCATTGCTAAGGACTTAACTTCCAAAACCCTGTTTCTGTCTGAGGATAACTCTTCTTGTTTTTAGCTTCCTGTCCACCATATCAAGCTGGGTCATTTGTCAGAGAATGGAAATAAAATTTTAGACTCTGATCTCTTTTTCCAAGTCACAGTGCTAAAAAGAGATTGAACTGGTAAAAGAATATTTCCCTGATTTGAAATATCTTATGAAAGCTGTCTGCTTTGAAGTGTTTGAGCAAGTCCTTGTCAGAATACATTAGCGAGCATGGAACATACACAGCTATGCTTTAAGACATGAGAATGGCTGTGCCAGCTTAGACCAGAGGTCTGTCCAGCCCCATGTCTTTATTTCTCACAGTGCCAGTGGCAGACTGTTAGGGAAGAGTCACAGACAAGGCCACTGTACAGCTATAGCTTCCCAGAATATTCTCCTAGGCTCCCATGGTCTGTGGCTCAGGGACTTGTCAATATATAGTGTATCCTGGTGTTTAGCTGCCTTTTGTAGGCACTATAAATGCATCACGAAGACCAGCTTGAGCATCTAACCTGCAAAAATGCTGTGTACCCTACAAAAATGTGTATTAGGACACAGTTGTTACTGAACCCAGTCAGACAGAGAGAGACACCGTTCATGTGCCCAGACACTGCTGTGTTTGTTGACATTGGTGTGAAGATTCATGCTCCTGTAGAATTTTCCAAGATTTTATGGAAAGAAAAAAAAAAGAGGGCAAAAAAACCAACCCCAAAACAAACAAACAAACAAAAAACCCAACATTATAAAAGTTAAAAAGCAAAAAATGCATGCATATCTGTCACGTCTTTGTTTTCAGGATTTGAATCCTGGACCTTGCATATTTTATTAGGTTTTGGCCACTTGAACTTGAAGTGCCTCCAGATGGCTTACCCACTTTAGTTCACAATACAGGACCCCACAGTGGGACACAGCTCTGTGTGATGCTCGCTGCCATAATTTTCTGCAAATTTAATGAACAGGAAGACCCTGTGGAAGCTGAGTCATACTGGGGTGAGAGCCAGCTGGCTGTTTGGAAATGGCTGATGCTCATGGTCTAATTCACTTTAACTACTGCATCTTCGCTGACTGTGGAGAAGACTCACCTGGACTGATGAGTCTGTAGCTGCCTTTCTTCTTTCTTAGCAAGGAAAATGTGAGAGGGAGAGGATTTTCTTTAATCTTCTCAGTGTAAATAATGACAACATTTTCAGTGAGATACTTGGGAGATACTGATCTTGTTTTCCCTTTTTTTCCACTCAGTCTCAGCTCCTTTTTATCCACCCTGAGTTGGTGGAAGAATACATTTTCATCAAGATGGGTATAAATTGCTTTCAATGATAAAAAGAAAAAGCCATCAAGAATCAAACCTGCAAACAGTGGAAACAACTGGCAAAGTATCCACTTACATAAAGGTGATTCCATGTTAGAGGAGGCTCCCTTTTTGGAAGTGAAGCTAGAGCCAAGAATATCTTTAAAAATAGAAAATCATTTTGAAATGTGACCATGCTACGTTCACTTAACTGTATGTGACACGTCTTTATCTTCAGGGATTCCTCGAATCCTAACCATTATACTGTGCATTCATTGCTTATTAATCAGTCTGGCAAATTGCTGATTGTCACCATTTCAGAGACCATTCTTCCTCCATTCAATTGAAAGGTCTGGCATGCTGAAACTTATTGCTCAACCCTTTCACACTCATGATGTCACATGTATAAATTACATTACTTTATTGATTTTTTCTTCCTCTAGTATTCTTGGTGTTTCTCACTGTGATATCTGGAGCATAGGAGCTTTATACATTGACAGAAAACCTTTAAGGCTGAGTTGTTCTGGTAGCAGTTTTAAAAGGAAAAAGCAGCATTTGTGGCATGGTAAAAGGCATTCAGGAGGAAAAACAAAAAGGAAAAAAGAGGGAAGAGAGAAGGAAAGCAGTTGTTGCTCACATGAGGAAACAAAAATTCAATTGATAAGAGAGCTTGCACAAGCAGTAATTACTCTGAGCTACAGTTTTTCATACAACCTTGATTCAGGGAAGAATAAGATGTGAAAGGGGAATGGTTAATTAATTTTAAAGAACAAAATCCGAAGTCATACATTTAAAAAAAAATACTGGATGTGAGAATTGGTGTGTTATAGTTTTTTTTTATTTGTTTGTTTTAAGAAAATGTATAATGACTGCTTGTGTCCTTCCTGGCATTACTTTTAATTCGTGCGTTTATTGTATCTGTTTTTATATCTGTACCTTAGTTGCATATTTATTTTCACTGGTGTATGACAGTCCAGTTCTATAATGTGCAATTATTTGGAATCATGTATATGTAATATTGGACGTTGCTAAGAAGCAAACTCTGGTAGTATGAAATACCCTTCCCCAGGCAGCTCCACAGCTAAATTGCAGGTTGCATACAAGTAAACCCAAGGACATGCTCTATAACAGTATTTGGTATGATACACACTGGGCTTTAGGAACATGTATTTTGCTTATAGTGTTTGCTAGATAAAAGGATCCTGGCCAGTTTTGTCAGACAATTTCATAAGCATTTATCAGCTAACCATAAAGGCTAAAGGTTTTTCATTTCTTGCAAAAGTTGGGACTGTTTTTGTGAAAGGTAGTCAGACCGATTTAGGGCCAGGAAGGCACCACTGGGATTTGAAAACATTTAAGCAAAGAAAGCTCCAATTCTCTTTGAAGCAGTGTCCTTTCGTAAATTGCTCTGCATTTATCTTTGCTTTCTTTCATGCGTCAGCTCCTTCTGTATATCTCATCTTCTCCTCTGCTCAAAAGACCATGAATCTGTAAATCAGTCCTTTAAAGGATCTTCTGCCCCCTTGAGAGCTTCAGCCTACTGTGGTAGTCATGCAAACAGTGGAGTCTCATCACTTGCAAGTCCCTTTTTTGGAAAATTGCTTTGTTATACAGCATTCAGAAGTATCAGTCTTCATCTGAAAACTCCAGTGTGAATAGCTAAGAAAACAGAAAACAAGTTTTGGTATTTTGTTATTTTGACCTCTGAGTGCTTGAGTGGTAAAAAATGATTATGCAAATTTGGCAACATACTAGTATGATTTGTATTTGATGAATATCCTGATGCAGGAAGCTAGTGGTTAGCTAGAGAAATTTAGTGGTGCCTTTGCACAACTGGACTCATAATTTGTGCATAATCCACGTGTACCAAAGTCTCCAGAACAAAGGCACTGAAATGTACAGAAAGGACTTGGCCAGTTAAATTTGAAAGTCTTCTCCACACTCTTCAGATTAGTGAAATTGCTGAGTGATCCTGGATAGAGGTAGCTGAGTAACATCTCAGAATCAGGTTATGAATGACAAGTAATGAAGACAAAATGTTCAAGAAATGCTGAGAATTGCCTTAAGGAGAAAGTAAGAGCGCTTTTTACTTGTTTGGGTTATACACTGCCAACACCTATCCAATCCATGAACTACATAATGAAGGGAGGTGTTTTGTTCACTTGTGTTCACATCTTGAATGCAGAAAGGATATTCTACAGAAATCACATGCTAAATTTCACATCAGGCAATTGATTGGTGGAGTAGCGAGAGCTGGTAAAATGTCATAAGAGCAGACTTACGGAACAGAATACAGGAATACGAATTTAAGGCTCCACTTTACACACATTCCTACTCTTTAATACAGAAACTTAAATTGGAAGGAAGAAACTAATTTTACATGGTCTTGATTTAAGCAGGATTCCACTGAGAAAAATGTACTGCTGCAGACTTTAAAATTAGACTGGTTTCACTTGCTAGACTCTGTATTTTCAGATGGAGATACTTTACATGGAGATACTTTTGGGACCTTTTTGGGACCTGAGTCTCACTAAGGCAAAAACCATTAAGAGTTAGTTGCTTTTGGTTCTTCAAGTCACTGCATGGGCTGGGTTTGCCCTCAGAATTTACCTACAAGTCCGTACTTTATACACATTGCACTCAGCTCCCAAGTGAAGCTAGCTCTGGAGAAAATGGCTGGGTTTGGGTAAATTCTTGATCTCCAGTTCTCCTTACTGAAAGGCACAAATGAGAAAGGAAAATTTTTGCTGAATCTAGAGGTAAAAAGGTGTGCTGTGAAAAGAAATTTGAATCTTTAATTCATAGATTTTGGTCATTAGAGCTGTTTGGTCTGCCAGCTGGATTTCAGAACAACTTCTCAAGAAACAGTCATAGATATTTTTCTAAAAACCACAGCTCAAATTATGTCATTCAGTGAAGAAAAAACCTGCATCAGGACTCAGAAACCTCTCCGGTTGAGGTTGGGTAGGTAGTAGTTGCCTTATAAAATAGTTGGTAGTAGAAACCTTATAAAGATATTTCCTCTCAGCTTAGGAGAATTTGAGGGTCTCAGTTATGTCAAGAGTTCTCCACCATGAGTACATCTCATTGTACTACTGAAGGGCTCGACTGAGACATTTGAGATGTAGTTTTGCACTAAAACCCAGCAGCTTTTTATATTGGATTGGGCTTCTTTTAAGAAAATGAATTGCCTAAATCTGCCTTAAAACATGACTCTTCTGAATGCCAACATTCCTTAAGGGCAGCAGGAGGAGGGAGGTGGTGAAATAAAGTTGATATCCAGGTTTAGCTAAAGCCTCTCCCCAGAACTACTGCAAGACCATTTACTGCCGGACTGCCCAGTTTTAGCTCCAGACTTGTGGGTGATTTGCTTAACGCTTGACCAGGGATATGTCTTATTTATTATTAGCTCAGCATAGTTTTTATTCTGAAATAATAAAAGACACACTGTTAATAAATGTAAGTAAAAATAAACCTTTTCAATAAAATATCCATAGCCAAAACTTTGTCAGGACTCACTTGTCAACGGGGCATTTCTATTAGATTATATTTAAAGGAAAAATGGTAGTGGTGGGAATACAGGCCCCTAGGTGTTTCTCAGTTTTGAGTTGCTGTTTCTGCCTCCAGTCAGCTGCAGATGCCAACTGTCCGCCCACTGCTTACATCTTTCAGACAAGCACATTGTTCTTCCTCCCATGCTTGAGAGGTGCAAACTGCTTTATTATTTTCATTCTCATCGTCTTTGATGTTCTCTTTTTTTCTGTCATGGCTGCAAAACTGTCATCACTGGCCAGTTTGTGGTGTGACAGAACTATTACCCATCCTGCTGACCAACAGCAAGATCAAGTGTGCAGCCTCCCACCTTTGTCTGTTACCTTCTGTTACTCTTTCCTTATGCCTAGATTTTAATCTAGATTGAATCCAGCAAAGCTTTTTTATTCCCAGCAACTTGAGCTGACAGCTGATGAGACAAGTTGCTAGTGAGTAGAGATTCAGGTGGGCTTACAGGTTCTGCAAATTCCTGTTGGACTGACTTCAGGAGCGATATCCAGCGTTGTTATTTGTAGTTGCTGTCATGACAAGCAGAGGGTGCATTCACTTTCCTTGAATGAGTCATGATTTTTCTCTGCTTCGTTAAAAATTTCTAACAAAAATGGTCACCGTGCTTGTGTTGCAGTAGTATGTTTGAATAAATGCAGCTGCTATCAGCCTTGAGACAAATAGCTTGTGTCCAGTGTGTGCATCAGCAACATTTGACAGAAATAATTACAGAACATGAAATGTTATTCTGCCTTTGAGCATTTCATTTTCTTTGGCTTCTCTTAAGAATATCATAAGTCTCCATCCTTTGAAAAAAGATAATAATTGTTGCACTAAGCGCAGTATTTATGTACTTTGAAAATTTCCTTGTCTTCAAGTTCTGTCTGCAGAACTGGTGTAGAAGTGGATTGTGTGACAGCTCACTGGCAGAACTGTCAGCTCTCAAAATAAGAAAGGCAGCAGCAACATTAGAAAATGTTTCTATATTTGCATCTGCATCTTCTGCTAGTGATGCATATTGCGAGTAGCCTGTCATCAAGTGCAATTTTTCATGGTTTACAGATCACCTGGAGTAAAGTCTGGTTTACTGAAAAAACACCGTAAGTTCCCCAAGCTGCCTTAGGACACTTTATAGGAATTGTTATATTCGTGACATGAATAGATAAAAAATATATTTATCTTTCTACAGAAATTCATTTAACAGTCCCATATATCCAGCAAATGTAAAGGCTTCTGCTGGGGCTGTTTAACATCTTGTCAGAAACAGTGGCAGGAAAACCTTAATAGAGCAGAGCCTGTGGGGCATTTAATCTTTGCTGCCTTGCATTACGTGGCATTAAGGTTTTCTAGTGGTGTACATCCTGAATTCACTGAGTTTGTCCAAGTTGTCAGGGAGCCCTTTAAAGTATTTTTGGAGAGTTGTCCCAGTGCACACTGAAGAAGCACTACATAAACTTGTGACTTTGAGAAAACTGATGATTGTTGGTCATTATGGTCTTTCACATTGAACTTCTTTGTGTTTCTAGAGAATAAGTGTAATTGAGGAAATACTATCCACTGTGCTGTATAAACATTCATCCATAGAAAGATTTTTATACAGGGCTCTGCTTATCTCCGAGCCTCCCTTGGGAGCCAAATTCACAGAAATCCATCACACAGTTCTAGATGGCTTCAAATTGCCTCAGATGTCATCACTGTTAGAGGTTTCTTCTGACAAGCCTGAATTACTGGCTCTATCAGTTGCAAGTGAAAAGGGATTTTTCATCTTCTCAACCAATTTTGCTAACAAGTGTGGCTTGACAGCTCCATTTAGGATGCTGATAGCTTGCTTTTATTCTAGGCTTCAGAATACAGTCCCCCAGGGAGCACTCAGTGAACTACAGCAATTACAACTTTTAACTGTGCTTTCTTTGCCTCTTGGTTTCAACCACAGAGATTATCTGAAATAAGTCTTAGTCTATGATGAGGTGATGTATTTGTTTCCAGGTTTTTAGGTTGCTGCACTTGGCACACTGGCACGCAGTTGGATTTCCTGGCACCCATGGCTTGGATTATATTTATTCAGTGTTAAACAAATTGTTTGTGAGTTCCGTAGGATAGTGTAGGTACTGGAAGCTCTAGAGTTGTATTTACAGGTTAATTTACCCTGTCTCTCAGTCAGGTTGTTTGGCTTAAATGCGATATTAAAGTGCCAATGCCATGCCCAGGACCTAATTTAGCTAATTAAGCATTAGTTCTTACGCCTCCATTAAACTGCATCATGCTGAGTAGAACTCAGAACTGTACACTTCCATAAGTTTTGTGGGACAGAACTGAATTTTGAGTATTTCTCATTAAGATGATCTTAGAATTTTTTATTCAAACTCGTGAGTGCACATGTGCAAGTATTTCTTAGTAGAAAATTCTGTGTCATGATAAAACATCATATGAGTTGATAAGTAATGTGTTTTGTTCATATTTTTCATTTCCCTCGAGAGTAGTAGGTGGTTTTGACTTTTGTTTTCCTCCCTGGCAGAGAAACAATTCAGTAATGGCCCTTGAACAAGAGGGAAGTCACTTAGATGTGTTAATAGCTGCTGCTTTCTCAGGCCAGCAGGTTTTGTGGTATCTTTAATTACCACTCTCTATGCCTGGCAGAGATTTTAATTGCTGATACAGACTATCAGGGTCAATTACTATGAACTATTTGCCCTCTGTAGGGTTCTGCATTCTCCTTGCTTAAGCACGTGGTCCAGCCACAGCGTGTGGGAGGTGATAGATTTGATGGACCCGAAATAAAAATATTCTATCACAAGAGCAGTGCTTTTATCTGGGTATGACTGTGTACTTCAGGAAGAACTATCCAAATTAATAGTGGAGACTTTTCTAATAAGTATGACTGTTTCAGAGATGAGAAGTATTACTTTCTCTCGTAGCAGCTCTATTAATGACACTTGCTCTGGGATTTTCATACTATATTAAATCTCTCAAACCTGTACTTTGATGCTGGCAGATGATAACAGTACTTTGGCTGCGACCCAATTCTGTACTGCTTTTTCTACTACCTTCACAGAAGTTTGTGACTTTGAGAATTTTCCTAAATGTCTATTTTCAATTTTCTTCCCTCTTTTTTTTTTTTTTTTCCCACTTGACACTTGCTGAGGTAACTAGGCCTGGTCTTAAGTTAAGGAATATTAGATCCCATCTGGAAATAAGAGTTTTAATATATCATCGTCCAGCAAAGAAATAAAAATTTTGCAAAGTGTGCACTAAGCTTTCAATCATGCAGGAGAAATCAATATATGTCAATCTAGCACCATGCAGAGGGCCTTCAGTCAGGAACACTGCAATTACTCAGCACGGTGCCATTCTCAGCCTATGTGACCCCATCGAGGGATGGAAATACTAATTGGCCCACTAACACAGCAATCTCTGGTCTCACCAGTTACCTGTGCATTAGTCCCTGTTAATTCTGTAGAAGTTCCATTCTGTTTGGGTATGCCCAGAACAGTGCTAACCTCTTCACTCACATGTACCTGTTGAGAGGGCAGTCCTTGTAACTCACACAGCACAGCAGAGTGTAATGAGCAGTCTGTTACCTTGCATGATGACCCAGTTTTTGTTTACCAAAAATCTTCTTTTGACTTTCCAACCAGTGCTCACAGAAAAGTAGAGTACACAGTCTACTTGTAAATAACTGGAAAGGTGAGAGGTGGCAGGTGAGAAGAGTACAGAGTTAAAAAAAATATTTTGAAGACTAAGCTGAAATATGTAGGATTTCTCATATCTCTTTAATCTTTAATTTCCGTTTTACTATATAATCTCACAGTATTGCTTTTGAGGAGACTGATATTGATGGTGGTCTGGAAGATAAGAACTCAGAACAAAGTGTACTATCAGAAGGCACACATAATCCAGACAGGCAGAGCTGTGGTTTCATTTTCATTAAAACGCCTTTGTGTAATTCTAGCAGTGTGAAGAAACTTCAGAAATTATTTTTACATGTAATTTATACCCAGAGGACTGGCATGAATGTAATTAAGATGTTCAGTGGACAAATGGTTCAAACTCTTCAAAGCTCTTCACAGGTTGATGTGGCACACCAGCATCAGCTTTACAGAATTATAGAATCATTGAATTGCTCAGGTTGGAAAACACCTTAATGATCATCAAGTCCCAGCAGCAAACAAACCATACTACCCTAACTCTAGTAACTCTAAGCTTCTTAGATTCTCCCATCCTAAAGATAAGTTCAGAGTTCAAGCTGTTTGCTCCAAGGATGTGACAGCAGCAGCACTGAGGAAAAAAAAAAAAAAAGCTGCTTCTATTTTCAAGCCTTTACTTATTCCTGTGAGAAATTTCTTATTCCTGTAAGGAATTTTGAGATTGGTGAGACAGCTGCAGGGGCATGGAGGAAATCACTGCTCAGCCCAGTGTGCCAGAAGCTGTGAGAGGCAGCGGTGGGAAGGGCGGAGAAGTAGCAGTGGAGGGTACAGGGGAAAGAACAACATGAAAAGCTCAAAGACTCTGCTTGACAGGAAATAATGATAAATCCTTCAGTACATTTCTGTTACTCAGTGCTGAGTTTGTTGCTTTAACTCAGAAAGATGGGCAAACCTAAAACTTAGCAGTCCCGACAAAAGTAGTTTGATACAGTCCATTGAGATTTATGCTGAGATGACTTTACAGCATTTTGACAGTTTCAAGAACTCCTTAAAACTGTTGGAAATGTTGTTCATTTTTATACTTTTTCACTCTACCAGAGCACTTGGAAATGAACTCAGTGTGACTCAAGTTCAAGTACACTTCTTCATACTCCAAACTGGCAGCCAGATGAATTGTGTGTAATCTGAAGCTAGGTTCATGTTTTTATTCCTAGTCACAGAAGGAGATTTTTCCTTTGTTTTGAGGATTGCAGCACTGAATAACTGGGACATGTTACTGTGCAATACAGGAACAAAATATTATGCCTTTCCGAACTCCAAATCCTTTCTTTCAGTATGCCAAAACTGACTGCTGGTGCAAATCTTGGACACCCCTTGCTATGGGATTGCTGCATGGTTTCTGTTAATAATCACCTTTCTAGTCAGATCAAGTGAAAAAGTGGGCTAGTATATTTATTGTGAGACGTGTGCAAAGTAATGGAGGATTTGCAACTATTTTCCACCTAACTTCTGGCTGTTAGATTGAATAGCTAACTAGGGTGAAAAATAAGTGAGTGAGCAAAGAGGAGTGAATGATTCATTAGCAGTGTTTGAACCCTCAGACTTGATAGAAACCTTGCTATCCTGCCATTACTTTTTCTTTGCACTTACTATTTGGGATGCTGGGAATACTTCTAGGAAGACCTGCATACTGCTTGAAGGATGTCTTTCTTTTCAGTTTCTGTCTGACTGATTCTCTGAGGAACTTCAAGGTCAGCTCATGGTGAAAGGGGAGGTATGGATTTTTGTTTCCTTTACCTTTCTCTCTTGGAGAGTGGAGGTCTTCCTACTCAGCTGTTTCTCCAGGCTCAGATTTTTGAGAATATATACCCAGGCCTCCATTTCATTTTACACCACACTAGTAAATTCAGTACCTGCTGCTTCCTTGGATGTTCAGTATTTTAATTGCTAAGCTTTCCAGAACTTCCATTTGGAAATCCAGTATAACAGTGTCTTGAAAATTGCCAGTAGATATAATAATAAAATACAATTTTATTGCTCTTTATTTTACCTATGTATTTTGTCTTCTTGCTGCTGAGATTCCAAAATACATTTGCATCAAATTTTCAAGCCTTCTCCCTAACCAAATGGGCTTAGGACAGTTATAAAGGCCTTTCAGATTCTCACTGGGATACATCTGCAATTGTGGTGGAGAAAGAATAGCAGGTGTCTTGAGAATCTCCACAAAATGAGGAGAATTGACAATGCTGTAGATTTCCCTTGAAGTCTGAGCTTGAAGAAATTGGTATGATTCTTAGCACATAAATTTCATTGTGTTTATTGCTGTGCTGGGATTTTTTGCAGCCAAAAGCACACGCATCTTTTTTGGTACTGTGCTGTAATCACCAGAGATAACACTGATATGTCCCTCTCTTTTGTAAGCTAGCTAGCCAGTTGTTGCTTTTTTTTTTTTAACTTTGTCTTATGAAATGTCTTATGTTTTTCCAAAGGTGTACCTCACAGGCCCCACGTATTGGAGGCAAGATGATCTTCGTGCTGTAATACTCACTACCTGTTCAGAGCTTTCTCACCCCTGAGACAATAAGGTTTTGAGGCTATGACAGCAGAGTGGTAGGTCCAGCCTTGGAGATTATAGCTACCCAGACCAATTCAAAAAGGCATGTATAGAACTGTTCTGCTGAAGCTCAAAGTCGGAAGATCATTCAGTCCGTAAACAGTGTGATGGTGTTAGAGCTGAGCTGAGCCCTTCAGCAGATGCGCAGTGACTTGCATTCAGCCTCAAGCACAAGCCCTGAAAATGTCCCTGTTGCTTTCTGGCCCAAGAATGGTTGCTTCATCTGTCCCTACCTGCAAAAGGGAGACAGGGTCAACAGTCATTCCCTTTTGAAAGGGGTAGAAACGGTCAGCCTCCTCTTAGAGGGAGGGAAACATACATATGCATATGTATATACATATATATGCATAAGTGTATTTACACACGAAGTACCTAGTACTTCTGGATTTACTTTGTGTAAGGATTGAATGCCGAAGCTAGTTGTGATTTTTTGTATGTGTTTCTGAAGCAGCCATAAATCCTGCCTTATTTTGGTCTGATATTTCACATCCATTTATCTTCTGTTTTCAAGCACTGTGTGAAGAGGATTGTTCTGAGTTTCCAAACAACTTCCATAAATTATTTAGAACCAAGTATGTCATATTAAAAAAAATAAAGGCAAATGAGGCATCTGCACTGGTGAGAGCTGGTAGTATAAAAGCAGAGGGGTTTGTGCTCCCTCTTCTGGCCGCGAATGGGCTGTGACCACTCACAACGTTATTCTCAAACCCACTCAGATAACAAAATCTTTGGCCTGACTGAATGTTGGGAGGGTCAGGATGTCGAGAGATTTTCCATACTTCAGGAATGAAGGTTTGTTTTTTTTTGCAGCCACTGGACAAGGTTAGGAGAGAGAAGATGGCAGCTTTCTTGCAAGAGTTTGCAATTGATCTGGAAAAGGAATAGTCAATGTGTGGATTCAAAATATTAAAGAAGGCAAATAGTAATGGAATTTTGCTCATTGTAACAGGAGGCCATAGAACCCAAGCTCAAAGTATCTGAAGGCTTTGAATCTTTTGAATCTCAGGTCTTTTTCCAATCAACAATTTATGGATTTTAATTCACTTACAGGAAACCTGTATTAATAAACTTCTCCTGTTCTATGGAGGGCACTGAAATGCTGGTGTGTATAATATATGCATGTATTTATGTAGCTTTCATACATCCTAAATTATTTTTTTAATGTCTTTCTAAATAAGACTGTAGTCCTAATGCTGTCCATTCAGTGTCATTTCTACAGAAACCTATTGAATATGTATCACCTGCTAAAATCAGCAAAATTACTTTGCTGCCTTAGGAGTCCCTTCATTCCAAACATAAAAATGTAATTTTTCCTAATTTTATTCTCAGTCTTCCAATCGTTTTATATATATATATATATATATATATATATATATATTAGCAATGATGGAAAATTGGAAACTAAATTTCCAACTGCTTTGTTTTTTTTCCATGTGTTGTATTTTTTTTAAAATCTCAAACTCTGACATCAGAGGTTATGAGAATTTAGAACTTCATCTTAAGGAATAGCATTTAGTTCTACTTTCTAATAAGAAAATATTGAAAACCTTGAAACTTTTCTTCCAGAATTGGCTTTTGAACTATGGTGGTGTTGATTTATTTTTTAATCCCATGCTTCTTTGAAATAGGTGTAGTGTTTGGTGAAGGAAGCGCTCACTCTTTTACACTTCAACAACTCAAAGTTCTCTTAAATCTTAAGAAACTTCAGTTGCACTCTGGTGTGAAGTGAAGCAAGAACTGCCAAGTACTGTGTGCTGCCTCAGCTGCTAGGGCTAGGAATACTCTTATCAACTCCCCTTGTAGAGGTGGTGAAAGCCCTGGAGATTCACATCATGACTTTAGAGGGTGGTTGATGACTGGCACAGATTGCCCAAAGAGATTGTGTAGCCTTTTGTTGGAGATCCTCAATACATGATTGGACATGGTCTTGTGCAGCCAGATGTAGTTGACCCTGCTTGAGCAGGAGTTGGACTAATCATTCTCTAGAAGTCCTTTCTGACCTTAGCTCATTAGATTTTACCCAAAGTGGCCTTTTGCACCCTGGAATTAGTATCTGAACTTGAGTCCTCTGGTCTGGAGGTGCAATCCAACAGGCTGGCAGTGTAGTGAGATTGTGTAGGCCCAGAACTGCTGAGATACAGCAGGTCAGCACTTAGCAGTGTCCAGCATTGTTCTTTGTGCACCTGGTGTTAGCCAGGGTATGGCTGGTGTTGGTACTGCTTGTGATCCTGCATCCTGCTGTCATCTGCTGGGACAGTAGCTCCATAACTCCTACCTCCAGCTGCTGGCAGCCTCCTGCTTTCTCTCCTGACCCCCTCATCATCACTAAATCACGTAACAGTAAGGAAGATTGGCAATGCCAGGACATTAATGGGGCTGCACCACATGTATCAGTGTGCAGACTATTGTGTTAAGTCAGTGGCGGGGAAGGTACTCCTGAATAGTGTAAAATAAGAGAAACCACTGCCTTGCATTGCATATGTTGTTTCCCAAGACAATACCTAAGTGACTTGGCATCCTGAAATCTGCTTAGTTACCTAAACCCTTTAAGAAGACTCTAACCCTAGGTTAATATGAAGTGTTGCTCCATGTTTGATAGCCATTCCACATGGAATTAAATGAAGTTCTGTGTCCCGCCAAACCACTGGGAATGACAGCAGCTTACAAGGGCTTCCTAGTGCTTTGTAGATGCATTTTCCACCTGCAGTTCAGATGCACCATTGGTGTCTGGCTGTCTTTGGAAAGCACATATGCTTGGTAACTACCTGAGCTGTGATTATTAAATTCTTTAAAAATCCATCTAAATGTAAATAATACAAACTTATAAGTAAATAGGTGGCATGTTTTCTAGGTTGAATAAAGGAATGTAATTCCTTATGATATTGAGTAAGTAATCAAATATGTTTGCCCTCCATTGGAATTCTCTTTCTTGTGCTGCAAGTTTCAGGGTATATATTTTTTTAAATTATAATTTCCTGAACTTTCTCCTCTGTGATGCCGGGGTATTCTGCAAGTTTTCTGTTATAGAATAAAAGTGACCTTTTCCAGTGTTGAACTGTGCAGAGAATGACTTCCATTTCTCACCAAAGTTTCTTCAGTTAGAAATGAGTTGTTTATAAATTCCCATACTCCTCTGTGTAGAGAGAGCTTAAATTTAGATCTATACTTGTATATAAATCTTTGTGGCCTGTTGTGACCATGTTAAGGTAATTCTCTTGACTGCATTTTGCAACATCCTTTTCCTGAAAGCTTCAAAATCCAGCAAGTTCATCCATTCTTTAGGGACTTTTCCTGTTCGCTGGTTTATGCTGCAGCATTCTGACTACCACTGCAGTGTGATATGTTCCCTAGCTCTAGGAGAGTCTGATGTCTGAACTGTGCTCCTCAGAAGAGGTAGTTCCATGTAAGGATGTTAATGCTAGCACATATGAGGAATGGCTTCTGTGACATCCCAGGAGATGTCTTGGATATTTAACTAGTCCTAGAATGGATCACATTCCAGGGCTGGATGGCTTCACTGGCACAAATAAAGGCTTGAGGAGTTCTTAGGATTAGAAATTGTATTTGAACACAAGATGGCACTGCATGAATGGATTTTATACTGTTTAACCATAGAATCGTAGAATCACGAAGTTGGAAAGGACCTACAAGATCATCTATTCCTACCATCCTCCCATTACTATTGCTACCACAAGCACTAAACCGTATCTTGTAGCTCCTCATCCAGGCTCCTCTTGAACACTGCCAGGAACGGTGACTCCACCACCTCCCTGGGCAGCCATTCCAGTGCCTGACCACTCTCTGAGAGGAAAAGTTTTTCCTTATGTCTAATCTAAGCCTCCTCTGGTACAACTCGTGGCCATTTCCTCGGGTCCTGTTCGTTGCCTGGGAGAAGAGGCCGGGCCCCTCTTCACCACAACAAGCCTTCAGGAACTTGTAGAGCACAATGAGGACTCCCCTGAGCCTCCTCTTCTCCAGATTAAACTATCCCAGCTCCCTCAGCTGCTCCTCATAAGACTTGTACTTCAGACCCCTCACCAATTTCTTTGCCTGTCTCTGGACACGCTCCAGCACTACAGTATCTTTCTTGTAGTGAGGGACTCAAAACTGAACACACTACTGAACACAGTAATTCATCATCTAAGTTAATAATCTTTGCAGGGCTCTTAATAGGCTACAATGTTTTTGCATTCACATCAACGTTGTTAGAAATTTATAAAGGCGTGTTTACTGTGAAATGTACAGAAGCAACCACAGCATCGTGTCTCTAGAGTTTTTGGTCTGAAAAACCTGAACAAATACAGTGCAAATATTAACCCTTTCCCCCCTCTAAGAACTCTCTCTGATATTCACAAAAATTTGAAAATGTAGAAGCTATGGAGCACCAGGGTGCTGCCTTACTTGCTGACTTGCTAAGATGTGCTTATTTCCATCTCCTTTCTCATCAAGGTGATGTTCCTCTCTGTTTCTGTTTACCCTACACACAAAGCATAAAACCGTTGGGCCTGAGGCATTATTTTCATTTTATTACTTGTACTGCCTCACAAGGCTCTCCAAGATGTGATAAGACTGTAGCATCTATTAAAATGGACATTAATTGCAAGTGAAAATAAAAACAATATGCTTTTTAGCATTGCCAGTCTCAACAAAATTATCTCAAGGATGATATATATGGAAGTCAGAGATAGCCAGTTAAAAATTTGTAAGTGGAACACAAACTTGTTTTATTGCCGACTCAGATCTGGTGATTTGAAATCTCTGGTTACAAATGTAGGAGGACAAGATGTTGTGTAGATTCTGCAGCTGATTTCTGAAGAGCTTCATTCTTTCATTGCTGTGTCATGTGATGCTTATGCAAACACAACTCTTCGGGTTTTTTTCTTTTTTTTTTGTGGGATGGCATAAAATGTAATTTGTACATTCAGGATTTGGGTGTTTTTTGTTGGTTTTTTTTCTTTATTTCTTTTTCTTTTTTCTTTTTTTCTCAAGTTTTTCACGAATACTGCTTTGTTAGAAGCTGGAATCTTATCATCAGCCTCAAGCACTCAGAAGTCATGAATTGCCCTTCACATTCAAAGAGTTATCTTAACAGCACAGTATGCCTGTTTCTTCTTGCAGTCCAGAGCCAAAATATTGTGACTGTATTTTTTGAGCTTGATTTGTATGGATACACAGTATATGCTTATATGTTTCAAGCATTTTTTCCACAGTGTTACAGTTTAGAAATTTTTTGTAACAAAATCTGAAATGCTTATGTGATCAGCTGTTCTAAGAGTGGAAAATAAGTTATAAAATAAGTTATAAGTTATAAAATAATGATAAAATCTAAAACAGATGTTCAAGATTTTGTTCACAGAACTGACACAGCATTAGAATATGGACCCATGAATTTCACTGCATTTTTCTAACAATATAGTGTAGCTATGAGTGGTAACCTTCAGACAATTAGTGGGTATTTTAATTCTCATAGTTTTTAGGGGCTTAGGGTGGCATTTCAGTTGTTCGCCCTTTACACTACTGGCAAGCGCTTAATTATCCTATTAGTCATAGTAACCATTAGGTTAAATTAACATATCCTTTATGCTAATTTTAGTAAGAATGAGTTTTAGAGACATTAGGTTCACTTCACTCTTCAATACCTTCAGCCGAGCATTTCCCATGGCATCCATTTCAATCTGCAGCCTTCCTGCTTTCTGAACAGATGCCTGGTTATTAAGTAATAAAACTTGAAAGATGATGGTGGTATGCCTAATTTACAAGGCTTTTAAAATTATAGGTAAAAATGCCAGCAATCAGATGATCTAAAAATAAATAAATAAATAAATAAAAATGAGAGTGCCTGGAAAATAACCAGTACAGACAGTGCAGATAATCAGTACAAAAGGGTAAATTCCATTTTTTCCTGCTTTCAACTAGCAGGTGTGCTAGGGTGGGGACAACAGCAGAAGGTACTGTGACTTTAAAGCTGTTCCAGGGTGAAGGATCTACTTATTTTCTGAAGACCAACACTATATGAGTAACTTAGGAAATGGACTGTGCATTTTCACATCTTTGTCCTCAATCTGTAAAATGAAAGAACTCCCTGTTTTTAGAGATACTGTGGCTTGCTTGTTTTTTATAAGGAAAATTACATTTCTTTCCTCTTGGCACAAAATGGCAGGGAATTGTTAACCTAAAACAGAAGAATGCTAATTTAAGACGGCTGGAAATCAGTATTTGAGTATTACGCTGATTCTTCAGCTTTTCATATCTGTATCTGCATCATTCTGTAGGTAGTAAAATTGGATTAGGTTTGTGTGGGGGTTTCTTGTCTCCATTCACCTCTTAAGGCCTGACATTAAAGGGTCTTGGCTTAGTCTTGGGGTCTGACTGGTTTATGGGATGACTAGAACAGCTTCATTACTCCTTGGACTTCCAGTTTGATTTTCTTCTCTTATATTGATTGCAGTTGGAGTAAGAGAACTCATTTTTTGTGCCTGCCCACTCTTTTGCACATGTTTGTCTTCCAGGAGAGCACCAATTTGCTCCAGTTGTGCCATAGCAACATGATATATGTGTGTGTATCCACTACAAACTACACAGAGACCAGCTGTGTGGTTGTGTAAGGTCATCCACAATGCAGTGTGTAGTGATTTTTTGGAGGGAAATGAGTTCCTACTCATAGGAATCACCATGCAAGCATGAAAGAGGGCATCTTGAGTGAGTCGTGGCTTTTGTTGTTGTTTGTTGTTTCTTTTTTTGTTTTTTTTTTTTTTTTAAATCTAGTGTACTTTATTAGACAATCTACTCTAGGCACAGATCTATTAATCCTTCTTTTACTGTATAGTATAGTTTTTAGCTACTCCATTCACTTGCCTGTGAGTCTGTAGAAGGGAAGTCTCTCAAACTGTTCAATTTAAACTCTTCTATCCTGAATTCTCTGGCTCTGGTACATTTTGGCATAGGTGTACTAAGGTGAATAATTCTGTTGTTTGAAGTGCTTGTTTGCTATCTTTTTTATCTTTAAAATTGTTAGCTATTCAAATTGAGTCTTTCATGTTAAGTATTTAATTTCTCTTTTGGAGCTTGGTGATTGTGTATTTCATATGTACAAAGTTACTGGCAAAGAGTAGAGTGGCTTCCATACCTCTTATGTGGAGAAAACTCCTTCCTTTATCTCTTTGAAAACATAGCTGTCATGTTTGTTACTACATTATGAAGCTTCCATTTTATTGTGCTTAGGGTGATTTAAAACAAGGATCATAATCCTGAGGCTAAACCAACATTTGTAAGTATTCTGTGTACCTAAAATATTAGTGTATTTTAAATATGATATATTTTAAAATAATGTGACCTGAAGTTTGGAAAATTGTATGGGACAGATAGTAGCTTCCTATCTCACAAGTCTGCTTGAAAGCCTCAAACTAGACAGTCTAGGCAAGCTGAAAGAAATGTATCCTTACTGCTTTTGCAGACTGCAAGTATATTCATCAGCACTTCTGAAGATCGTTTCTTTGGTTGACTTCATAGGGCTGGGATCTAGGATTCAGGGCCCCTCTATTATGCCACTGTAAGGCCCCATCTGGAGTGCTGTGTCCAAGCCTGGGGCCCCCAGTACAGGCTATAGGCTAGAGCTGGAAGAGCTGCTTCCAGTCATCTCAACTCCTTACAGACTTTTTGCTCAAAGATTCAGGGAAGGAGCAACAGAATTCCAGCCCAGAACCCAGAATAATAGACAGCACTGCTAAAAAGGGGGTCACATATCTTGGAGCAATAATATGGAATAACGACTCTAATTTGCCTTATTACCTGTGTCAGTATCCAGTTCTTGTGTTGTCTGTCAGTGAAACTCCACAGTGCTTTAGCACAGTGAAGTAAAATGAGATTCATTCTTGAATGAAATTAGCAGATTCTTATCTGTCTTCAAAATAGAGAACAGACTGGAATGAATGAGCCAGAGTTGTGGTTTTTATCTTTGAGAGATCAGAGCAAGGTACGTTATATGGAGAAATCTCACTACATAAGCTGTAAGTGTCTAGCAAAACAGAGTACTACTCAGATCCAACTCCTAGAAAAATAACGATTAGCTCATTTTTGCCGAGATATTTAGTAAATCTGTACAACTTGAATCCACAATCAATTTGCAAAGGCTTTGAATCATGGAAGGTAGTTGGAGCTGCTGGATTTGGGTATTCTGTAGGCATTTATAGCAAATTTATGTGATCTATACAGATAAAAAACATGAGAATTGCTTGTAACTGGAGTGATGACGTTACAACTGATTTGGTTTTGAATCAGTCAGACAGTCTTCAACTTCTAATAAGTTCTAAAGTCTTCTAAAAGACTGGTCACCCAGTCATAGAAGGAGATGAGGTTGGTCAAGCACAACTTGCCTTTCATGAACCCGTGCTGGCTGGGCCTGATCCCCTGGACACAACGCACATGCCGTGCGATCTCACCCAAGATGATTTGCTGATACTGAGGTCAGGCTGACTGGCCTCTAGTTCCTTGGTCCTCCTTATGGCCCTTCTTGAAGATGGGAGTCACATCAGCAAGCCTCCAATCCTCTGGGACCTCTCCAGTTAACCAGGAGCGCTGATAGATGGCCGAGAGTGGTTCAGCAATCACTCCTGCCAGCTCCCTCAGTACCTGAGGGTGTAGCCCATCCAGTCCCATGGACTTGTGACAGTCCAGATGGAGGAGGAGCTCTCTAACTGTTTCCGCCTGAATCACTGGGGGTGTTTACTGAGTAGTGTCCCAGACTTCCAGAGCAGGGCATAAAATGCCCACAGGACAACTGCCTTGGCTGTTAAAGGCAGATGTAAAGAAGGCTTTGAGGACCTCAGCCTTCTCCTCGTCCTCAGGGGCACATTCCCTGCTGCATCAAGTATAGGATGAGAATTATCCTTGGTTCTTCTTTTGCCGTTGGTATATTTATTAAAGGATTTTTTATTGCCTTTTACTGCAGTGACCAATCTGAGTTCAAGTTGGGCTTTTGCCTTCGTAACTTCCTCCCTTGCATACCTTAGCTACTTCCTTGTAACCTCCCCAAGTAGCCTGTCCCTTCTTCCAGAGGTCATAGACTCTCTTTTTCTCCTGGAGTCTCAACAGTACTTCCCAGCTCATCCACACTGGTCGTCTACCCCTGCAGCTCACCTTACAGCACCCAGGGACAGCTTGTTCTTGTGCCTTTAAGATTTCCATCTTGAGGAGCATCCAGGCTTCCTGGACCCCTTTACCCTTAAGAAGCGACTCCCAAGGGACCCGTGATACAAACGCCCTGAACAAATCAAAGTCTACCCTCTGGAAGTTCAAGAAAGTAGTTTTGCTGGTTGCTCTTCTGACACCCCCAAGAATAGAGAATTCTACAATTCCATGGTTGCTCTGCCCAAGATGGTCCCCAACCTTCACTTCTCTCACCAGTCCTTCTCTGTTAGCGAAGATCAGGTCTAGCAGGGCACCACCCCTGGTAGGCTCTCCTACCAGTTGCATAAGGAAGCTATCTTCCACGCAGTCTATCATGTGCAGCTAGTAAAACCTTCAGCTGCATCATCCCTTCAAGAAGATCAGGCACAAATGCAGGATGAGCCAAGTGTCAACCAGACCCATGCAAATTTTCTTTGGCAAAATATGGTTCAAAATATCTATTTTTGTTTAGTTCTATGGTAAATAGCCTTTTGTGAGGATCTGTTCATTCATGCTGAGAATGACTCATTTTTCTAATAACCCCAAAAAGAAATCCTTATCTATAGGGTTAGAAACTTTTTCATTTTCTTGATAATGATCATTCCAATGTAGTGGCATGTATGCAAAAATCTTTCATTATTGAGTTATGTTTTGCAAATAGGTGTGCATGAGCACTGCAGGGTCATAGGATGTATTGTAACTATCTATCTCTTTTCTTTTGCCCCCAGAACACTGACATCCTACTTTCATTTTCAATTATGTATGTTTTTTCATTTTTAACGTGAATGTAATCCCATAAATTTCTATGTATACTAGTTTGTCTAAACTCCTAAAATAACATAAGAGCATGTTCATAGATTTGATCATCACATCTTGGTTAGCAGGGAAGAGTGTTTCTTAAGCTTTGTTTGTCATATAAATCTTTTCATTTGTTCCACGCTATGCAGTGAGCAATACTATGATGACTTAAATGTCACTGTCATAGGACTATTACTTTTAGCAACTAAAGATTTGTCTTGTGGAGTTGGTCCACAAGGTTACTGAGAGGATAAAACAGTAAAGAAAAAAAGGAGGCCAAGAGCTCTGCAGCTTTAGCAGCTAGAGTGCCACTTTTTTTTTTGGTTTTTTTTTTCCCTAGATCATTTTAAACACATTCCTCTGGCATGTGTTCCACTGTATTTGCTTTAAACTTCAGAATATCAAGCTGTCTGGAGGCTTGGCAGAATAAATGAATGTGAATTAGAAACTCTTAAGAAGCCTCTTAGACAGTTCTACAAGATATATTGGATTTTCCCTCCTCTAGAATTCACTATTTCAGTTAATTGGGTTCTTCTCTCCTTTCACAATCTTTCTTAGAAGCTATTTTGTTAATTAGGTGAAAAGTTCACCTCTTTAGTACCGTGCTGCTCTTTTTCTTAGGAGTTGTTACCCTTTCTGTATCACTTAATTTCCACTGTTTAAATATTTTCATTAATATTGATTCCCAAGATATGTAAACACTTCTCAAATCTAAAAGATTTGCCTTAGGCTGGCCTATTTTCATTTTCTTTTGCATCTGACTTCAGTGGAGCTTTATTTCAGAGCTCTTAAAATACTCCCTGTCCTGGGTTCAGGATTTCCAAAAGTGTAAGCCAACTAGGTGTATTCACAAAGCAGGCTTGGTTAGGTAACTGGTCTGGTAGCCAAACATTTCCCCTTGAGAATGTGCATGTTGCATGATCTGTCCATTCTGCCCTCATCCAGGTGCATTTGTGTGCTAAGGCAGTCTTTATAATCTGTTGTGTACTTGGCAGTGAGTTGGTGTTGACAGCCTATGTGCTGTGGCCTACTCAGGGATTTGCTGGTGGTGTTTTGACTGTGTTAGGGCACAACAGGAGATGTAGAGTTTCAGGAGCTGCTGGAGCATCTCAAAACCCAAGGCAGTACCCAAGGCAGTGCCCCTGCTCTTGCCCTGCAAATTGTCCACTGCGGGCACACAAAGGCTGCTGGAAGTGCTTGAAGTCCTTGGCAGCCAATGAAGCTTCCAGAACAAGTGCTGTTTTTGAAAAGTGCAGTTGGGAGAACCTCATTCATACCAAAGAGTGATGATTGTAAAAACCAATAAAATGACATACAAATACAGAGTAACTCTCTGAAACTTAGGCTGTGGCTTCCACAAAACTAATTGCTTTCTAGAAAGCCCCTCCCACATAGTTTAAGTTTTAAAAGTTTATGAAGGAGGTTATGTCAGTGATGCTATTTATGCTATATTTAAATGTTTTGGCTGCAAATACTTTGAATATTGCACCTTGGAGAAGTCATTTTCAAAATTATTAGCTCTAATAATGCTCATTTCAGAAAGGACGGGAGAGATTATTAAATCACTTCCCTGAATGTGTGTTAATTTCTGGTGAGTAATGCTTCACACAGTGATTAGTGCTATTTTTGCATCTCCTATAATTCATTGTAATTAAATTCATCACCTAGTGCCAGGTGCATTCAAATGTGTCCATAGCATTGCAGCTTTTGCTTGGTAAAACTAGCTGCACAGCACTGTAAGCCTCTGATAATATGTAATCAATTGTTATTAATCAACTGTATTTCTTTCCCTTGTTTTAGAAGATGTTTTGGCACTCCATTGCTTTGTTTTATATGAAATCTGAGATTTTAATGATATAAAATGGATATGAATGCTGCTGTTTAATTGAGCTTTCCAAAAGTGCATAGCCCTCCCTCCATTCTGAGACCATGGTGTGTAAGTTCAGCATAAGTGATCAGCATAAGATCTAAGAGAAATGGGAACATGTGACAAGTGCAGTATTTTGTGATTTATGTGGCATCTTACAATACTGCTGTGAGGAACCTTTGCAGAACAGCAATTACTACACAGCCATGTGGCAGTCTGTTATCTTCCCAATAGCAGCCAAACTGTTGAAAATATCAGATACAATTATTTTTTATTGCAAAATTGAAGCATTTTGTGAAGCATGTGGATATATGTACTTTTAACTTGTGTGAAAAGATTGTTTTCCTAATTGGGAAGTGTTTCCTTCGATTCTGTTATTTAACTTAAAAGTTTAGGTGGTTTTTTTTGTTTGTTTGTTTTTGTGGTTTTTTTTTTACTGCAGTCATGACATTTTATTCTTTCCTGATGGGACTCTTTCATCCAAGGTTGGTATCATTTAATTAGTTTCCAATTTCAGCTCAACATTTTTGTTAGGCAGTTTTTTCATTGTTTCTTTGAGCTGCAAAGTATCTGCTCTATTATTCATTCAGAGATTCATATTTCCTGACCCCTTTTTGGTGCTTACAGTTCCAGGATAAAATTGCCTCATTACTTTCTCTGTGACAATTCAAATGTAGCCCTGAATTCCAAACTCAGAAACTTATCCTATTCAGTCTTTTTTCTGGTTGACAGCAGCGCACAGAAATTTTCTTACCTGCTTAAATCTTTAAGACTTTACGAATAATTTAGAAAGACTAAAAATAGTTTAGGATTTCAATGGCTATATTTGGAGGCAGAAAGGCCAGTGAGTGATTTCTTCTTAAGGTGTGCTTTCATAAAATGCTAATCATGTGGGATAAGATCCAGTGTACCTACCTAGCTTGTTTCTAGATACTGCAAATCTACATCTTACTATCAAATTTGCATCTGAATTTTAGATGTCCAGTGAAGAAAGCCTCCGATAGCACCTTCATTCCCTTCCAAACATATGCAAACCTTTGAAGTGACATTGTTTGGCAGTTTTTTCATTGTTTCTTTGAGCTGCAAAGTATCTGCTCCATTATTCATTCAGAGATTCATATTTCCTGACCCCTTTTTGGTGCTTACAGTTCCAGGATATGACATTTTCCAGTCATGACATTTTATTCTTTCCTGATGGGACTCTTTCATCCAAGGTTGGTATCATTTAATTAGTTTCCAATTTCAACTCAACATGTTTGTTTGGTGACATTGGCATAGACAATTCAATAGTGGTTATTTGTGAAAACTTGCTTTAGCTGAAAACACGATAAACAAAGAGGATTTCTTCTTAGAAAACAGATACTTTTAAAAAAAACTGTTATTTATAGCAAAGGGGTTATGATTTTTTTTTCCAATTCAGCAGCAATGCCTCTACATGCAACATTAACATGAAAAATGTGAAGTTTTCTTTGTAGTGAGCTAAAGAGAACAATGTCAACAGTGTTAACTCTCTACAGTAGTTACAGATTGATGGAAAAAAAAAGATGTAGGGCACTGATTGGTGTTATAATCTTTCTAATTTGAAAGTAACTTTTTAGTCATATTTTCCATTTAGAGATTTGAGAGTTAATTCTCAAATAAGTGAGAAGCAAAAAGTAGAGAAACTTGTAAAATACAGAAATGAATTATAAGAATTCACCATCTTGAGGACAAGAGGCAAACGTTTTTCTAAAGGTGATGGGCAACATGGCTCTCTAAGCAAATTATTTTGAGTAGACTTCAGCTTGGCATGGGTTAACATTGTTATCTTTATGGATCTGAAAAGAACAGAATTGAGAATTAAAAAGTACCATGATCAAGTCAATGAGGTTGTCCAGAAAAGCTGTAGATTCCCCAGCCCTGGTGGCATTCGAGACCAGGCTGGATGGGGCCCTGGGCAGCCTGATCTTTTGGGAGGAAAACCTACCTATGGCAGGAGTGTTGGAACTGGATGATCTTTAAGGTCATTTTCAACACAAACCATTCCATGATAGTATGAATTCATGCTGCTTTTACTATTGCTTCGTTGATGAGAAGATGAGGTCCTTATTGCAATTTTGTATTGCTTTCAGATGAAAAGTAATTAACTTTTAATCCACTTTCAAGGTGAAATACAGCTGTTGTTTAATTTTGTAATTCTACATTTCTTTTAAGTTTGCAGTGTTTGTTTTTCCTTTTTATTTTAGTTAAATGATTTTACAGCAAGCATTTTAATTCCATAGAAATGTGCAACAGATCTATAGCAAGTCAGTTACAGTAACATATATGAAGCATAAAACTAATGATTTGACATGTTTATTGAGAGAGAAGCTAAGGTGACATATGGATGTTTATGAATTATGGATGTTTCACATAACAAAATATTGCCAGTAAGCTTAATAATTCCTCTTTTACATTTCATTTCCTCTTTGCTATGTTTCATAACACATCAAAGGATTTCGATAATGTAAATAATTTCTAAACAGGAATTTCATCTGTAGCTAGGATTTTGAAATGTATGTCAATTCTAGTGCAGAAAGCAGCAGCAGTTAAAGAGGATTACGAAAATCAATATTTAGACTGTTACCAGTGTCTAATAAAGCTCGGTCTGGAATAACTTTTAGTGTGTATATCAACTGTGTTGAAGCAATGAGCTGTTTGTCTACACAGTGCTTAAAAGCTTGAGGGCAAATATGATTAAAATAGCCACTGCTATGAGAGTCCCTCCTGCTTGAAGAAGGTGCATGTCCGTTTGTATAAAATTAATCAAAATATGCTGATATTCTTTTTTTTAATAGGTTTAAAAATGATTCTGTCAGTCTAATAAGCATCTATCTCCAACTACCATTGAAAATCTTGACCTTCAGTTATTACTGTTTTAAAAGAATATTTGGCTCCTGATTTAGTCAAGAAATATTTGAAAACGTATTTTGTAAAAATATTAAGAAAAGGTTTTGTGTGCTCAATCTATGCCACACATAGAGCTAACTTTTGAAAGCTGGATTTCTTATCAGGAATTTAAACTGAGGCACAGGAATGCGGAGAGACATCTCTTGTTATTGAAAGAGTTTTGTGAACCTAAATTTCATTGCTTTCCATTAATTTCAGTGGAAAATGGTCATATTAATTCCTAATATATACATACTAGTGCTTTTAGGTTTCTGACTTTTAGATTTCTGACCCACAAAGTACTTTGTGCTTAGTTACTTAACCTTGGCAGTTTCTTACTTGAACTTAGCCCTTCTATTATGTTTTTCAAGGTCAGCATGAAAGTTGCAATTACTTCTCTTACAGCATCTCCCAAAGGGAAGGTGAATTGCTAAGACAATTATGTGATTGTGTGATAATGTGTGCAGGAGCACACATTCAGATTGCAACATGAGTTGTTCTTGGGAGGCAGTGTGCACCTGCCTGTAAGCATGGTCACGGTTCATGAGTTAGAAAGGAATAATAGGATCACTAAGTTTGGAAAACACCTGCAAGATCATCTAGTCCAACTGTCTACCTTTCACCAATATTTCCCGCTAAACCATGTCCCGCAGTACAACATATAAATGCTTCTTGAACGCCTCTCTGGGCAGCCTGTTCCAGTGCCTGACCACTCCTCTGGAGAAATATTTCATTATGTCCAACCTGAATCTCCCCTGGTGCAACTTGAGGCCATTCCCTCTTGTTCTATCGCTAGTTACACAGGAGAAGAGGTTGAGCTCCACCTCACCACAACTTCCCTCCAGGTAGTTGTAGAGAGCAATAACATCTCTCCTGAGCCTCCTCTTCACCAGACTAAGTGAGGCAAAAAGACAACATCTCCCTACCTTTTCCCTTCCCCTTGCCCCAGTTTTTTGTCAAGGCATGGGTCCATCGGTACCTTCACCCCTTTGTCCTGGAACAATGCCGAGCCAGGCTGAACTGAAACAAGAGCATGGACCATTACGCTTTATCCCAGTGCCTACTATGCAGAGGCATTTTAAGTAGATCTCTCTTTTTTACTACGGCTGGGCAACCCTGCTTATACTGTGGCACATTCATATGCTGAGAAGCGAAATACATTTTTACATTTTCTGATGTTAAACTGAATTCCATTCAGTCACTAATTTATTTTGAAATATTCTGAAACTATATCTGAACATCATTTCGAAAGCTAAGTGTAGTGGTGGCTTGGCTAGACCTTTCATGTATTGTCTGCTTTCTTTCATTCCTCTGCTGGGGTTTCGTTATTTACCATTACTTACTCAATGGCAAGAGTCTCTTTTGGCAATTCAGCAGACCAGAACCCAAACCATACGTTGTGTCCTCCTCCTCAAAAAAAGAAGAGAAAAAATAATTGAAATTATTATTTTCACACAATTCCACGAATTCATAACAATAATAAAAAGAACAGTAAGAGGTAATTTTAAATAATAGAGTTGAACCTTCGAAATAGTCTCTTCGTGACAGCTAAAAAAGCTGCTGCAGCTCAGTTCTTTAGCTTATCTGTAAAATTGGAGTGAATGAAAAATGGAGTAAGGGGGAAGGAGAATCATTTCTTCAGCTGGCTGCTTTAAAACGAGGACTTCATTAAAAAGAAAAAAAGCCTAGAAATATTGGGTATCACCTTTTAAGATGAAAATGAAAAGAAGTTAAGTGAATAGGATTCTGTTAACTGGATAAAATGATATTCAGTTGATAGTAAAAAATCTTGAAGTGGCAGATTCTAAGTCTTGTGGATAATATTGAAAGTCCTTACTTTCTACCTTAAAGAGCTCAGAGGATACAGTGCACCTCAGCTCTTAATCATTGACAAAATGTTGGCTATGAGACCTGATACAACACATGACATACTTGTAAAAGTTCAAAGACTGTATGTGTCACTACCGGCAGATCACAGCTATAATGCTGAGTTTGAAGTATCTGGTTATGGATTGCTGTCAGGAACTTCAGAAAGAAACTTAACCAGTAGGTTCAGGTTGTGCAACTTCCCAGCACATTTGCTGAAGGGAAATCTCTCTGTTATGGCTGGCATAAGCACAGGCCCAGGAGCCAGGAGGTCTGGGTCTATTTGTGGCCTCCTGCTGTGACCTTGGACAGGTCAAGTGAACCTCTTTGAGCTTCTGCACGTGTGGTATTAGATCTATTATTAGACAAATGCATTGCAAAATGTTGTTATTCTGGTCACCATTCTTCTCTTCTGAGAGCATCTTCACTTTCAAGGCAGGGGGAACGTTAGGAGAACAAGCAGGAGAAAATCTGAGGTTTTTTTCCATATGGAAACTGCATTAGTAACTCCTCCAAGTTCAGTGTGCTCAACTTTAGTGCTACAGGCTTTCCTCCAAGGAGTGAATGTCACCCTGTGTGCAGATGGATGCAGACCCCTTTCCTTCTACCTCACTCCACATCTTAGACTCTGAGGAAATACCACTTCTCCTCTTTATGAGGCATCTCATTGATTCTCTGCCCAGACCCTAATCAGTCAGGATACATCACCTCAAGGCTCCTTCTTGAACTCTGTGTGTCCCCAGGGCATCTCTGTGCCGGAGGGGGATGTGGAAGGATAGCTTATAATGTTTTGCATGTAAGTTGCAATGTTTTGCATGTAAGTTGCATGCAGAGAGAGGACCATTGCTAGACCACTAAGGGACCTTAATAAAACACCCCAGGTGTCAGTGACCCCCATGGACCTGGACAGCTTCACTGGGGCTCTGCTGCTTTCTCCATGCAGAGAGACAGGGTGGTGACACACTACAACAGGTTGCTCAAGGAGGTTGTGGATGCCCTATCCCTGAAGGCATTCAATGTGGATGTGGCTCTGGGCAGCCTGGTCTGGTGATTGATGACCCTGCACATAGCAGGGGGGTTGAAACTAGATGATCTTTGTGGTCCTTTTCAACCCAAGCCATTTCATGGATCTATGATTCTATGAATAAGTAAGTCTGCCAGGCTAGCCTAAAGCAATGTTTCTGCTAGTTTTCACTTGATTTAATGAAAGTACAGCCTTGATGTGGCAGCTGCAAAGGCTGTGCACAGCTGACTGCTGAGCACTGCATGCTTAGTACATGGTGCTATGAACACCATGCGTGCTTTTCAGCAGCAAACCCATTTCCAAAAGCCCCTGCTGAAAGAGTAGTGTTGAGATATTCTGATTGTGAGATTATCCGCTCTCACTTGTGGGCACTAGAGGGCAATACAATCCCTTAAATCTCACTAGTAGCACTTGCAGCTTGAGGGTTATAATTCGGATTGACATTTCATTTACATCAAATTTTAGCGGTCCATCCGTTGCTAATCATACAAATTTCTGATGTTAACTACCAAAAATATTGGTTTTATGTTACAGACGGCATGAATAAGTAGTAGCATTGTCTTAAAGAGGCAAAAAGAGAGGATCGTGGATGTGTCCATTGTCTTAATATTGTGGCTCACTCTGACCCCTTTCCTGGGCTGTGAAGGTGAGTTTGCACAGAGGTGACTGCACATTACCTTTCCAGCCACAAAGCAGGTGGAAGTTTTGTCTCTAGTAATAGCTATGTAGAAAGCAAAAAAAAAAAAAAAAAAAAAAAAAAAAAGTAGGGAAAATGGATCTTTGAAACCACTTGGAAATGACAGACAGTGTTCTTCCTTGTGCTCTGGGGGTGGTTTTTGTGCAGGAGGTGGTGGGTGGGTGGGTTTGATTTTCTGCTATCCTTGCACAATGAGAAAATAATAGTTGGAACATGAAAATTAAGAGCTGTTTTCTTTACTGTCTGAGACAGGGAGCTGTGAAATTCCATCAATATCACAAGGGGCAGAGCAATGTTTTTGTTAGGTTGTTCTGCTGCAATTTTTTGTTTCCTGTAGCAGCTCTGACAGATAGAACAGCAGCAGGAGGTAGAAAAATAAAAGGAATTAACCTGAATTCTTGCTGCAGGGTTTCACCACAGAACAGTAGTGGGAGACAAAAATAATAGGAGCACATTGCCATTAGGTAGAAAATTAATAACATAGAAAACTGCGTAAGATCTCAAATATTTGATGTCACATGCTGTGTAATAGGATCTAGCTGTCCCCGGAGCTCATAATTTTCAAAGAACAGCTAAGAAGAGGTCCTAGTGCCTCAGATCTCTGCAAACTCTGGTTTTCAGTCTAAAGGAAATGATGGAATTGAGATCTATATAAATATATAACTGGAGTCCTCAAGTATTGCTGTAATCTAAGAACTAGAGCCTGCCCTTCCAGTCATACCTGTTACTGACTCTGCTCAGCATTCTGGGAGATTTACATTTTTGGCACTTCACAGTTCTGTGAACAGTGGGTTGAATGAACATTTTAAATTTGGATTTAAAAACAGATCTGTCATTCTTTCTTCTGCAGGTGTCAACTTTGTCTCTAGTAAAGTTTTGCAGATGTTGTTGCACCGGCAGACTGCAACCCTCTCAAATTTACTGTTTAAAACCCAGGTCGATTTTTTTTTCCTGTACAGCTTATATTGGGGGGAAAAAAAACAAGGTAGGTCACCAGAAGCATTTCCTACTAGTGTAACAGGTGTCCTGCGCTTTTTTTCTGGTAAAGTTTCATGCTTCACAGGCAAGATGTTTTTTTCACAGACCTAACTGTTTCAATTGTTCTAGTGAAACCTCAGAAGTGCGGATGTAGCAAGCGGTAGCAGCTGCCCTGCTCCACCAAAACCTGAGCTAATCATTACAAGGCAAGGAAAGGAACAAGCTAACTTTTTCTGGTACGACAGTTTTTACTTTAACCATCATGGGGTATGTCCATACATAAAATGAAGGTGTGATTTTAGCTGCTTTAGTCAGCTTGTTCCAATCAGCTGTGAAGACGTGGATTTTAGCACATACTAGCATCCAGCCTGCCTGACAGGATTTCCAGAGGCTCCTGCTCCCATGACTGGCTAGTACAGGAGCACTCACTACTGCTGTCCCTTCCCTGCTATGATCTCCCTGGCTGGCAGGGCTGCCCTGGCCCCAGCATCAGCCAAGCCTGCTCTCTCTCAAGGTGTCAGCAAGGCCTCAGCACCCTGCCTGGAAGGGAAACAGCCCTCCACTGTGCCTTCATGGTGCCACAGTTTATAACTTCTGACCCCTGTGCGTTTTAAAGGTTTGAGACCTGATGCTGCCCTCAAAGAGCCCATTCTTCCTTCACACTACCTTGCATCTCACCATTCTCAGGCAGACTTACCCTCATTTGCATTCTCTTTTCTATCCCAGTGGGCCTAATACTGATAAGCTCCTTTGTGCCTGCTTTGCCAGCACAGTCTGCTGCATATTTACCTGCCCTTCTAATTACAGTTTAAGTGTTTTGTTTCACTGCTGGTTTGTTAATAAGTTTTGAAGCCAAAGCCTTTTCTCAGGTGGTAAATGTTATTTCAATTATGCACTGATGCATTAGTGGCACTTCTGGTGGGGCGAGATCGCTTGCCAGAGAAAAATGTTATTTACAATAAAGATGCTTAATGGATGCTGGCATATGCAGAATCATAATGTTGTACTCGCATGACAGTCAGTGAAAACAAAGGTAAGCAGCAAAGGTTTCTTCCTACCTTTGACTGTCTCCTGAGGGTGCAAGCTTTTGCTTGGGGCCTTTATGCTAAGAAATCTTTGGCTTCTCTAGTGCTTGAAGAGCTTGGGGCAAGTTGTAGGAACCACTGAAAACAAGCGATCATTAAATGTCTATGGGGAAAACTTAGTCAAGGTACTGGATTTACCATTCTTCCCCTTACAGTCTTCAGATGTACTGAGATCTCAGTAATACCAAACCATCATTCTTTCTGTTGCATGGAACTTAGGAGTGGAGCCTTCAGCTGGTGTGTGCACTTTTTGGTTGCTTGAACAGATGGAGAGAGAAGCCACAGCAGCAGAAATTAGTTATTGAGAAAACTTATCTTGGAGAGCATTTCCTGAAAGCAGTCTCAAAGTATTTTCCTTGAGCTAAGTGGATAACTTCAGTCCCTTCTCTCTGCAGCCCTTCTGTGAGATCATATTCTGCAGTGAAGTTTTGCTACCATGCATGAGATATTACTGTTTTAATTCCTACCACAAAAGAGCTGCCAAGACTTTTCCAAAGATGTTCAGATACTCAGATAAACTTAGACAGGAAAAGTGAGTTTTCCAGACAAATGCAAGTTAAGCAGTATAATCACCAATAGATTCCCAAATTAACTGTGATATGGTGAGTACTGTCCAAGCATGCTTGATGTTCTGAGAGCTTCCAGTGTGTGAGGCTTGTTCCAGTCATCATCTCTAATTCATTTTCCACTGAAAAAACTTGACGGAGAATAGGATTTAGCTAGATTCATACTGAGGGGATGTTTCATTCAGTGAATCATTGTTAAAGACCAACAATTGGAAGTTGTATATCTTAAAGTATAAAAGAGTATACTAGTAGGCCATATGGAAACAGTTGTGAGTTTTATGAACAACTGATAGGATACAAATGTCATTTTTTGTCTCTTCCTGTAGTAAACACTTAGGGAAGGAACCCAGCTTCAAATCCTACACTTGCTTTGTGTTAGCAATAAACAGCCATTTGTTAACAATGATCTGTTTTGATTACTCTGTTCTTTGACATTTAGGGTTTCTTTCTTTGAAATTGTTTCTCCATGCTACCCAAACTGCAGTTAACTCTTCTTAGGTCACTGACAGAGCAGCTAGGAGCTCTTCTCTTCAAATTTGTTTGTTCTCCTTCGTATATCCACAATATTTAACATTCTCAGACTTAACATTACTGTCCCAGAGTATGTCTGGAGCATTCAGCAGTACCTCTTTGCAGCTTGGGTATGAGGAAATATGGCTTTTCAGCTTCTGTAGACTGTGAAGGACTGGAGGATGAGAGGGTCAAGGTGCAAAATCATTGTATTGAAATTCAGGTACAGTGAAGGAATCACAAAGCATAAATCTGCAAGGCATTACGGACTGCCACATAGGTGCTTCCCTGTATCACTCTTGTCCCAGATTAGAGTCCAGAAGGTAAAGCCCGCTAGGCTGACTATAACTGAAGGCAACAGGTAAGGATAGACAGTTGTTCTGGAATGTACAGCCTCCACTATGAAGTGCTCGCCTAGCAGTATGGCAGAGAAAATGCAGATATCTTGGAGAACTGTCTGTCACCTTTTCCTTATTTACACGGTGACCAAAGCTGGTCACCCAAGTTCTCATGTATTTCATGCTGATGATCACACCACCATGGTAATTTTTAGCAGTATTTTACAATGTTAAGAACATGCACACGTTTCACAATTTCATTAAATAGTTAAGGAATAAGGGAATTTTTATTTATTTCTGGTTGAAGGGTGAAATCTTGAACAGAACAACATTTACTTCCTCTGTTTAAACTGCATTTGCTTTGTTTGAAACTGAAGCTCAAGGCAGAGGGCTTTAAAGCTTACCTTTGGCTGGTTATTTTAAGCATTTTGTGGGCTGCAGCAGAGTAGGAGGGTATCACTGGCAAATAAGCTTTGTATTTTTAACAGGGAGTCTTGTGACATTTCAGTAAGTTGAATCCTTATGCAGCAGAAGGACTGATATGTGTAGCAGCATTTCTCATGTGTGAGCTTCTTCATTTGGAAAAAAAAAAGCTTGTTCCTTTGATAGTAATGTAACTTCTGCATCATCCATGCAGGATCAGATGGAGAGACCTACTGGGTCACATCCTGCACTAATGTAAAACAGTATGTACAAGAAACATGCTGTTGATTCTGCCTGAGGATTTGTTGAGGCTGTTTTAAAATAAGAGAAAGACTGACACTGTTGGGCAAAGCTTTAACTTAGGACAACATTTTTTTAGGATTTCCACGAACTTGAATGTGTCAAGAAAATGATTCACTTTCTCAGGGAAAGTTTCCCCTTCCCCCTCCTCTCCAAAATAAATAAAGCCTAAAAGGGGCTCAGTTGTTGCTAATCTGTCATTGAATCTTGCAAGTTTTGCAATGCTTCCAGCCCAAAGTAATACAAGAGAGAAACTCCTTACTAAGTTGATACTCAGGAAATTATGAGAACTATGTTGCTGGTTTTGCTTTAACAGTAAACTCACTGGGCACCTTATGCAGGAAAGAGTTTGACAAATTATCTATGAAACAACTACCTACAATAAAAAAAAAAATTAAGTGGAAAGTATTATTGATGGATGTGCAAGTCAGAGGAAGGTCTCAAATTGCTACCCTTAAAGCTGTGCCAGCTCTGCAGAGCTAAAAGAATTTCTGGTTGCCATTTTCACCTGAAATGAATGAGAAATAAGACAGGTGTGTGTATTTTAATAGTTACTTTGCAATGACTCAGTAATAATGGATGAGGAAAGTTAGAAATGGATTTGAATTCTGGGCTCTGCACTGGAGATGAGGAACAAAATCAAAGGACACTTGCCAATCACAGAGAGCTTGAGATATCTGCACCCAAATGCCACTGAATTTAAAAGTCAGGTGCACTCAATTCTAAAACCAGAATTTGGTTTGTGATCATGTGCCTTTTAGGAGCTTACTGCAGAATTAGGCAAAAGATGGCAGAAAAGCATACCACAGAGTATTCAAACTATCCCATCTATAACAGTGCACTGCTTGATCGCTTTCAGCCTACAGACTTTGTAGCCTGGTTCATATATTTTCTTGAAATCTACCTGATTTTTTTAAACCTTGAAAAATGTGAGTCAAAATATGTATTTTTAGCTGGTCAGTAGGTAGTTTAGGGGATTTATTCCTATCCCATGTGTTCGTTTTACATTACTTATTTTTACTTTTTTTTAAATATCTGTCAAAGTTGTGAATGGTGCTGCTAAAATTACTTTCAATTCATATTGCTTCCAGAAATACCATATTTTTTAAAAAAATAGAAAGCTAGATGACTAGTTCTTAGTTTGTAGAGTGGAAAAAGAAGCTGCATATTCAATATTACACTTTTCAGATCACTTTCTCACTCACTTAGTTTCCTTAGTGAAAATATTATCAATTCTATGTCATTCAAGCCTGGATTGTTGACAGCTGGTTTGGTGTGGCATATTAAGAGAAAGCTTCCCATACTGCAGGTGTCTACCTACTGCAGCAGCTCCTATGAAAATTCCTTATTCCCAAGATCTTCAGTACGATCTCTTGATGGTGTCCTGGAGACAACTAAGTGAAAAGGTGGGAGGAGAAGGAAGATGTATTAGTTCCTGTCTGAAGTGCTCACTGGGTGTAACTCTTTCGCTGAATGTTGATTGGATGGAATCCCTTTTCCCATGACAAATACATTTCATCTCCTCTCCAGTGCAGAAACAGATTTCACCCAAGTATGCTAGTAGCAAGTAGCAAGTATGCTAGCTAGCTTTGCATTATACTGCAAGAAAAAACTTAACTGGGAGACAACAGAGAGGTATTTTTTACATGCTAGCAACTCTTCAGAACAAAACCCAGGTCCCACTTTACACTTTACTTTAATATCATCTTTTGATCTGTTTTAAATACTGTCAGCAATTGAAGTGTTTTTACCTTTTGCTGCCATGTAGCTTATTTGCAAACTAATTGATGAACCCTGTAACAGTCTGGAAAAACAAAGCTCTACTTCTGTCTGTCCTCGCAAGGAAAAGTTGCTCATTCATCCTCCAGCTCTACAAGTCTGTCACCTTTGGCAGATTGTTGGAATACATGTAAATTTCCCTGCAAAGATTGTGACTTGAGGGTCAGCCAAGGTGATAAGTGATGTTTTCCTTGCATGCCTTAGCCAGTGGAGTATTGGTTAACATAAGCAGGTCTAATTTCTCCTGAGACCTAATACCGGGCTATAAGCAACCCCCTGGGATACCCATGCGGATTCCAGGCTACAGGTACAGGGAGGCTATTGGGGAAGAGGTTCTGCAACACCTCTTGGTTTGGATTCCTAGCCATCTTGGAAGTAAAAGAAGCAAGAGGCCTTGATTTGTCCCACATCTGTTTCAAGTATTAGCCTAAAACGTAAACAAGGCATTTATTCTTGTAAGGATAATACTATGGATTGTGAGGGGAGAAAGCAAACCAGTAAACAGTAGGATATAGCATTTCTGATTGGCAGCTGAGGCTCTGAGTGAGAGCTTGACAGTAATAGCCAACATTTCCTTCTAGCAACAGACCCCTGCCTGTGCAGCGGGTCTCTAAAACTGTGTAGCAGAAGAGGCAACTTAGTTTGCCACTCTGATTTGATTCAGTTGGAATCTACCCTATTCCTCTACTTAGGATAGATTCTCCTTTCCTGCCTGTCATCTCAGTCCTGCTGCCCAGCAACAGGTAAATTTGTGCTTTTGTGAAAATGCCTGTGGTGAGGCAGCATTTTTCATTCTTCTCTGACACCAAGCTCTGAGATTAAAAAATGCAAATATAGCTGGTGGGACTTTTCTTCCTCCCCAGGTACCTCTGTTTTATAATCCTACTGTGTTTCTTAATTAGCATGCTCCTTCAAGTTTGAATGTTTTTGCATTTTTGTGTAATAATAACTTTGCTAGGTACCAATGGTAACTACATTTCTAGGATTGTAAACATATAAGTCACTCATATTAAGTATTCCTTTTGCATATCCTAATAATCTCACAGCTTTCTGTTTCTTTTTGTGTTATTGAAAGACAGCACACACAGTGTACATTTGTACAGTTAGCAGCGCTCTTTCCATGCACCACCCTGACTCCACTTTTGTCGGAGACTCACCCCCATTACAGTCTCTGCTTAGGTGACTGGACACTGACAATAGCCACAATTCATGACAGCAAATGCCAAATGTGCCTCATAGTACTGCAAGCAGAATTACTTGCCTCAGCTCTGAAAGGCACAACTGAGAGAGCCAAATCAAAGCAATCTCCAAGTGATTGCAACAACCAGACAAAAAGGCTGAATAAGGGAGATAAGCCCTATCATGCTTTGTGTGAACATATAATGCATTTTGGTGACTTAAAATCTAATTCTAGAGCTCTGGAAAAGGCCTTTTTGGAAAGGCAGGGCAGCAATTTTTATTCTTTTTCTGATGAAGGTCAAATCAAAGAGAAGTATTCTAGATTGGCTATATATTATATGCAACATCAGTCACTTCAACAGTCTGAAATAAGTTCCAGTAGGATCTTCTCATATTTGTTCATCATAATGCACTGATTATGAACAAATGCAAAGACATCATGAAGAAACAAAACTAAATGCTGTATCACTAGAATTACTTAAATAAATTAACACTTTTTTCCCCTCTTGTCTTTCAGTACTGCAAGACAATGGTGAGCTTTCTATGAAGTGCCTTAGTAAAGAGTTTTTGCAATATTTTTTATAACGTATGTACAAGTTATAAATGTGATGTTCTGAAGACCTACACATTTTTTTTATATTGTTCCTATATCTATATTGCATCTGAAGATCAGGTGTCAGACAGCTGTTCAAAGATGAGACAAGCCTGTGTGCTTTAATCCCTTGCTTTGCTTTTCATCCTTTACTGAAAACCTCCCACATTCCCAGGACTGCAGTACAATATTGAGATGCCATCATAAGGAGATTTTTAACAAGTCTGTTTAATACTAACACAGCTGCTAATGCTTTCTCTTCTCTTCCTTACTATACATCATGAACTTCCATTCCTTTCCTCTTTGTTTTTTTAGTATTTATTGGATTTGTAAGTGATCTCTCATTTGTACATTACCAGATTTTGATGTTTGTCAAATGTAGTGATGAATTGTCAGCATTTGAATGTCAAACCTAGCTGTTTTGAGTGCTGATCAGGTCACCTTAAGCAATAATAATACAGCAAGCAGAGCTTCCATAATCTTATTTCCACTGAAATCCTTTGAGTATATCAGTAAAAGCAGCTGAGAGAAGTACTCACAAATTGACCTAGAATCACCATCAAATCCTGCAGGAGTCCCAGTGTGTTTACCTGGGGTGGCTGAGTGAGACCTGGTGTCATATCAACATTGTGTACTGCATTACACTGAGCTTCTGTGCACTAGTGCATCAGTGTAGGGGTAAGCCTACAGCTGAATAGCAAGAGATACATATGCAGTATAAATTTACAGCTTATAAGAGTGCCTGCGAAGGGCTGGTGTTGACGTACCTGCACTTTGCCTGGATGGATGGATGCTCATGTTCTATCACAAGCAGATTCTCTACAGGCAGTGTAAGTGTCCCATGCAGATACTTTATAATTTATTTCCACCATTTTCTACATGCATCAGTTCATCCACATCACTGAGCACTTTCCTCATGTTGAGAAGATTTCCTCCTGTTGAGAAGATGGAGCCATGTCTTAGTTTCCATAGTTCAGTTGCACTGCTGCTTTTCTGAATCCTTTGTATTGGAGAAAGTAAGATATTTGTCTCATGAGATTTAACAACAAAAAATAAACAAAAATAGATATTGTCAAGCAAAGCAATAGGCTACATTCTTGATCACAAACTTGAAAACGGTTACAAAGAAGATTAAGCGAAGAACATTAGCTAGCTGTCATTAAACCTTTTTTTCTGAGACATCTCCTGCTATAGCAAAGGCTAACCAGGTCAAGGGTGCTGCATTGTAGACTACTGTAGGTTCTATGCACACAAATCTCTATACTGAAGATTCTTTCTCATTCTTAAGGCATTGTCAGGATGGCAAAGTGTACAAATGATATGTCAAACCAATTCTAGGACCTCCACTTTCTTAATTATCAATTTAGGGAAATGTATTTGCCTGGCTTGGCTGTTAATGTGATCGAGACATAAATATCAATGTAGTATATGTGCTTGTAGGGTTGTTCAGGCCTGTCTAGGTTGGTCTGTGCAAAGCTGCTTCTCACAGGATATAACAGCCATATTACAGCTGCCGATCACATTGCAGTCTCTTTCTGTCTCAGAGACATAATGATTTGTAGTGTGAACATTTTTGTAAGAAAATTCAATTTACATGTTATGAAAGGCATTACCTGTACTTTCGATCTTGCAAATACACTTCTAAGATACATTGTTGGCTGTCAGGAATATGGGATTAAAGCATTAGAAAGTGAGTTAGTATTTTTTAGTTCCTTCTTTTCTTTCCCTAACTTTTGTCAGTTATTGGCAGGACAAATATTGTCAGACCACCAAATTTAAGGAAACGTCTCACTGAATCTTCCTGGTTCCACAATCTAGTAGCATAATTCCCTGCAACAATAAGTCCTTAGTTTATTAGGAGGGCTTCTCCAAAAGTAATGCCTCTGTCAGAGGCTGATGGTGGTGGTATGGCAGTAGAGGCTGAACCTTCCCACCAGTGTTCTATTATATTTTGTTGCTGTGTGACAGATGGCAGCAGAGGGGCAGTCTGACAAAATGGCGTCTGATGTAGAAGTGCATATGAAGCAAAGGTGTGCCATGGAATTCCTCCATGCTAAAAAAATGGCACTCATTGACATTTTTTGATGCATGCTTAGTGTTTCTGGAGATCAAACAGTGGATGTTGGCATGATAAGACAGTGATCAGGCAGTGCTGACTGTGGGTCAGCTCTGCTGGTGCAGATCTTTATAAATTCAGCATGCAGGCTCTTGTTCATCACTGGCAAAAATACATAGCTGTTAGTAATGACTGCGCTGAAAAATAGTGTTTTGTAGCTGAGAATTTGCTCTATCAAATAGTGTTATTCTGCTCTTTGTATTAGCTATAGTTTCCCTAAAATTAATAGGAAACATTACTTTCGGAGTGACCTATGTATATATCAAAAGAAGTATGTAACATTTGACAGCAGTAGTTCAATTGTCATCGCCCTGGGTTGAGCTGGTGAACATCCAGTTTGTTAATAACATGGTTGTCATAGGTAATCAGGGCACATTACTGACACAGGAGATAAAGGTGGATGACCTACAGTGTGCTAATTTACATGATTATAATTTAAATGATTCTGTTATCCTCACTTCGTTTCTTGTGAGTTTAAGGCTCAGTTCAGTTCATTCTTGGGATCCATGGCAAATCCTGGGGTCTCCTTCACATTGCAATGTGTGCTGAGGAGGGAAAGTTTGAAAAGAAACTTAAAAACACAACACTTCACTGAGATAAATAATACGCCATTCTGGTGCAGCCTTTTATGTTATATCTTACTCGCAGCTATTTTATCTTTCACATCCAGGTGTATTTTGACTCCTCCTCCTTTTTCAGCTCCTCTCTAATATAGGCTCTGGATTCTCATAATTTTCCTTAGAGCTGGGCAACAAAAATTTTTCCTAGAAGCCTGGAGAATTGTCTCTGTTCCTTTCATCCATCTGTACTATTTGCAGCATAAGTAGCAAGGATTCTAATTATGGAATTTCTGTAGTCATTAACATTTCATAAATCAGCTTGTTTCTTCTTTGTCATGGTCCAATTCCAGCAGCAGATCATCTCACATTCCTCTCTATTGATAGCAAACTGGTAAGTATTTGGAAGTCTGAACACAGTAGAGTTGCAAAGAACTTGTGTGTTCCCCATTTGGTACGTTCCCAAGTATCATATTTCTTTTTTAAAGAGAGTAAATGTGTACGATATACAGGCAGACAGGAGAATATTAGTATCTAAGTGACAGAGAAGTAATGATTTCTGTTTGCTGTTCAGCAACTTTCACCCCAATTTTAATATCTAGGAAGGCTGGATTGCTGGTCCAAAGCCAATGGGATGAAGTTTAAACAAGACCAAGTGCCATGTCCTAAACTTTGGCCACAACACCCCAGGCAATGCTACAGACTTCAGGCAGAGTGGCTGGAAGATTGTGTGGAAGAAACAGACCTGGGGGTATTGGTTGACGCTTAACATGAGTCAACAGTGTGCCTGGGTGGCCAGGAAGGCCAATGGCATCCTGGTCTTTGTCAGAAATAGTGTTGCCAGCAGGAGCAGAGAAGTGATTGTCCCTCTGTACTCAGCTCTGGTGAGTACTGTGTAGTTTTGGTCCCTCACTGCAAGAAAGACATGAAGGCCCTGAAGCATGTCCAGAGAAGGGTGATGGGGGAAGATATGTTACATCTTCAGTTAATAACTCTTTTCAGGACATTCCGTCAAACAAACAAACAAACAAAAACAAATACCAACCAGTTAATAAGAGTGGTAAACATCACTGTGAAACAAAATATACCTTTTCTTGTTTGTTTGTTTGTTCCCACTTTGCATACAGTGATCCCAGAAAAAATTGATAAGTGTAAGTGGAATATCCACACCAAGGTCAAGTCTTTTTCAGTGACTGCATACTATTGACAACTAATTCTGGGAGCATTTAATGATTAGAGAATGTGATAGGTGGATGACACTATTGTTTAAAGGTGAATCCTGAAATAGATTCTTCCCGGTTAGCAGTAAAATATGACAAAGTTGTATCTGATAAATCATGGAAGAGATAAGGAGGAAATGAGATATATATATATATATATATAAAAGTATCTGCTGGTTCAATGTTAATGCATTTACGATGATCAGATAACATGTTATTGTCTAGGTGTTGTCTTCACTGAGAAGTATGTCCTGGAGCAGGTGTATGATCCTTTGCAAGATAAAGAAGGCTGCTTTATAAGCAAAAGGACTTAAACCAATAATCCTCCTACTGCTTAGGATTTAGGCAGCATTAAGACATTAACTGGCAGTTAAATTGGGTGAAGTTTAATGTAGGTGGTGTAGATTGAATTAAGTGCAAACAGCTTATTTTCTTATCTCTATACATATTATATGCTGCCAGAGGAAGAAGATAGGGACAGAACTTTTAAAAATATATAACATTAATTTAGATGAAGAAGTGAGTATTATTATTTCTGTTTTACATATACTGAAATACAGAAATTAAGGATAGCATTTCATGTAAATGTATTAAAGTTAAGAGTTGTAGTTGGGAAGGTTTCTCTGTGTTCTCTTTTGCACTTAAGGGAAGAAGACTGGCCTATGGGATCCACATCTCAGTCCTGTCCAGACAACAAAAGTTTAAAATATCTTTAAAACTAATTCTCAAGTAATTCTTTATAGTCTTTAGGTAATTAAATGGGTGCAAGCTGTCTGGGAATATCTTTTGGGATGAGCTCCTGCAGACTTAGATGAACTAGCTTGCTCTCTCAGAGTTCATCAAGTTAGTCCTCCCTTTCCAAAGTCTTAATATTGCACTAATAAGTTCTGTATTCTTCTGCCTGTCATCTACCTTTGAATAGTTATCTTCAGCTGATACCCTTTGTCACACACAAAAGTATCCTTCAAAAAACATCTCCCATAGCTGTGTCTTCGATGACCTTATTTTACATGGTTTTTATGAGTAGCTTTTAAATGTTAGAATGACAAAACCTATTCTGAGTTCCTGGTTAAAACCAAGCATCTTTCCCCTGCTTGACAGTCAAGAGCTTATGCAATGGAATGGCATTGGCTCCTTGTAGATTTAAAGCTGTGTTTTGAATCTTTCATCTGTCTCAGTCATTTCTGTTTTTGTAACCTTTCTTGTTCATGCAAACAATCTGGAAAGGAGCACAAGATAAGCTTTTTGATGGAAAGATGAGACCAAGAAAAATCTTATCAATTCCCACATATAATCTTTTGCCCGGGGGAGTCTATATATTTCTTTTCGAGTAGGGTTCATAAAGTTCCCTTAAATGCAGTAGCTGTGCCATATACAGTGATTAGAGGCTTCAATAAATAGGCCTGAGAGTCCTTTTAACCTCCTAGTCTTCTGGGAATGCATTTGCTTACTGATTTTTCCCTTCTTTACACTTATTGTTGCTGTTCTTTTAATCTTCTCTTCAAAGTTGATCCTGGAAAAACACTATTTCAGGGGAAAAGATTGACCAAACAGTGATTCTTATATTTACTGCTGATGGAGTGCTGGCTTACTCCTGGAAACGTCTGAAAGAGTCAGGGAGCCTGACTCCATTTTAACCTTTAAGTCTCCATAAGCAATGCTTAGTTTGTTTAACATTTTGCATATATACAAGGTATTTTATACCTAGTTATTCAGAAAAAAAAAAAAAAAGGCTTGATATTTGTGCTGTTTATTTACATCAGATGCTATGGGACCTAGATTTATGTTTCAGAGCTTTGAGGAATTGTATGTTGCATTGCTGAAAGCTTCAAACTGTTGTAGGAAAGAAAAGCAGTTGAGGAAATATATACTGCTGCCTGAATTATTACTCGTATCTGAATAATAAGACCCTAGCCACATTTGCCTCCTGCCTTTTACTACGATAAAAAGTACTTGTAATTTTAATTACTTACAGCAAAATTCAAGTGATTTGTTAATATCAACAAAACCCCAGGATGGAATTATAGTAATGTTTTATGTACAGTTGAGGGAACACTGTTGGAAATAATATGCAGGGTAATAAATCTGCTTTCCTGCTGCTTCACAGTTCAGTGGAAATTTAACCTGAGATCGAGACCTGAATCTGCAGGGAAGGAGAGAGCAAAGAAAAGCACATCTACCCCTGGGGGAAGGTTTCATTGCTCCAGATCTCAGGGGAATGATTCTGCCATCACTGCAGAGGCTGGAGCCTTCCTAATGCACGTGCATACCATCTAGAGGGAGATGGATAGGCACATCGCCTTCTTTCGCTCTCAGGTTCCTTGTCTTTCCATCACTCAGGCATCTGTCCAGTTCTTTGCAAAGATCAGAGCATCTCTCATCCTACTGTAAATGAGACTGAAAGCAGATGTGGAAGTGCTGTCTCCTTCCCGCTATCTGATGTGTCATCCAGCAAACAGATCTGTGGCCATATCAGGCAGGTTTATTTGCTTTATGAAGGGTACAAATCAGCTGGATTTTTGTTCTCCAAAGAGGGAGCTGGAAGTCTCTTTGCACAAGGGTATATGTTGACAGTAAGCTACACTTTATAGGACAAGAAGTCGCTATGTAATAGAAATCTGTGCTTTTGATAGTTCATAATTTCCTCCAGCTGAAAGGAACAGGATGAATTCTAAATTCCCTTCCTCTATTCTAAGCTCGCATAGTCTTTCCTCACAATGAGCAGGTGCTTTGGTTTTTTTGTTCTGAATTAGATCTTATTAGTAATAGTATTCTTCTCATTTCTGATTCCAAACTGCTTGATATTTTTCTTCTAATGCTTATCTGAACTGTTGCCCACTTGCATTTGCCTTATCTTGTCTTTGGTAGTCCTCTCTTTTCTGTCTTTGTAATTTCTACTTCTGCCCTCCTTTACCTTTCCTATGATCTCATAGCATATAGTGACCTCATCCTCTCGTTTATCAGCTAATAATTTTGTCTACTTTTTAGTTTTTTCTTTAGCTGTTTCATTATTACTGTTTTATCAAAAGAGACAGTTCTAATGTTGAGTACACTGAAGCCAATAGCAAAGCTCTCAGTAGTTCAAAAGAAAATCGAGTGAGTGGTGGGAACGTAGAACCATGTGCATAATCTTATTACAGATATCCTTGGTACTGTTAATTAATGATCCAGATTCATTCCCTAAAAGTATTAACTAAATCCAGTCTAGAAGTTGAGGGATTAATGATAAGCAGCAGCAGGTTTTTATAAAGAGCTATCTTGTTATTGTGTAAAATAGAAGGCTTATAGCATAGAATGATACCTCTTCAGTGCTTGCAGCTGTTGTTGCGTAAGCACTAAATTTTAAATTTCTACTCCAGCATTTTAAAAAAGTCATGCTTGCTTTAACAAAATCTGCACAGATTTAGCAATTACTGGCTAGCAAAAGACATCAAGGAAACATTATACTGGCTTTCTTCTCCTACCACAAGAGGAAAAAAGGTGTTATCCACCAATGGGACATTTGTGTCCCAAGGAAGATTGTGGAAATCAGCTTTTTGCAGCAATATGTAAATTGCAAACTTGTAAAGGCTGGCAGGAATCAAGCTGATAAGGGATAAAAGTTGTGCATCATACAGTACCTCCACAAGCACCACAAATACCTTGTGCTGGTGGGTGGGTGGAAAAACAGATAACTGTTGTAAATTTGTGTGCCATAGCGCAGTCCCAACTGAAAATAGAGAGCAGCTCTGGAGTGATGGGGGAAATGAACATTCTTTAACCTGGTCCGTTCCTGATCTCCTTCACAGGCGTCAGGCTGTGGTTTCCCTACATTTGCATCCCATTAGACCATCTCATCAACATTTTGTCAGTGGGTATGACATTTTTTAGAGAGAAGCTGATGCTCCCTGTCTCAAATTCCAGTTTCAAGAATTTAAGAATTCCCTAATATTGCTAGTTTTAGACTAAAATCTAAAAAGATTTAATGTTGCAAGCCTGCCTGGTTTGTTCCTTTTATTGGAAAAGACTTCCATTTTTTCTCAGTCTCGTGACTTATTTGAGGATTACTACGAGCATAATATTACATTCTAGGTAAAAGGTCCAGTTTCATGTAAGATGAGCAAGAACACAAGATTATTTGGGCTAGACAATAATCTTTGCTGCTTATACATTTATCTGATGTGGCTGCACTGAAATTTGTGTAGTTCCAGTAGAATCCAGTTTTAATGCTGTTATAAATCTGGCTGTATCCATCGTCTTTTTATGAAGAACCTTCCTTCCAAAGGGGCAGAGCAGCCCTCCTAAACTTCTAGACTCAGCTTCAACCTGGAGCAAGCAGCTCACTGCTATATTGAACCTGACTATCTAATCAAAGCTCTCATGGCATATACCTTTGCTGTATGTGTTAATCTGACTGTGTATTGATCAGCAACGCACATACAAGGTAAAAATTATGCCATTTACAAAGATTATGAGTCAGTTTCTGAATACCTAGAAATGCTGTTTTCAGTGTCCTTTCAAAAACTCAAATTTAGTGTACAACTTGAGGATTTATTCTTGCACTGGTGATAAATTGCAGTAACAACAGATTCACTCTCTGCACTACTAATAAATTCATTCTCTTTATTAAGAAAAAGTGATAAATTATAAGCACTAATGTAGTTATGTATGCTCTGATAGTTTAATAACAGTAATGCTTGGCTTAGACCTTCTTATCATAAGATCTCAAAAACACGTTAAGGAAGTAGCTAAATTATATGCCAGGATACTCGTGAGCAACTTGTGACAGAAATGTAACTCACACTCTGTTATGGTAGTGGCAGAGACTGAAATGGAGTAGGAGAATCCTGATACCGCTGCTCTTAAGACATACCAAGAGATGCTTTTCTGTATTCCCACTCCAGCATTCTTTCCCATTTCTCAGAAACTTGGGGCAGTTATTTTTCAAGGAAACAGGTTCATACTTCTTTCTCATATTGTATTTGGGGCCCAACTGTATCCATGTCTTTCCTAGTAGTAGTTGAAAGAAGGAAGAGAAGTTCTCCCAAAGAGACAGAAGCAGCCAGTGGGCTCAGGAGGAAGCAAGTAGCCTCTCCAGGAGTGGGAAACTGGAGTGATTATGACTGCAGGGTAGGGAGGACATAATTACAAAGCACTTGGTGCTAAAAGGTTCTTCTTGTATGTCTTTTAAATAAAATCTACACTTGAAGCAGGTACTCAATGTGCCAAACTGAATGGTCTTCTGAGGGCAATCAGCCCAGCTACTTACTTAAAATATCAGTTAGAAGTCGCAGGAAAATTAACCTGTTGCTTTCACAAAGGTGACTTGCTGCTCTGCAGAATCTTGTTTGGAGCCCTGCAAGGACAGACAGAAAATCTGTGAAGAGGCTGTGTCTATGGCTTTATTTTTCTACCTTGTCTTAAATTCTTCTAGACTTAGCACTAATAGCATGCCTAGGCAGAAACTCAAAATCAGAGGGCAAATAGTATGAGAACTGGAAAGATGTAGAGGTGTACAACTTGTGGACAGCTTCAGCACATTTACTATGAAGCAATAAATCGTGAGGTCTAAGATACCTCCAAAAATAATAATAATAATAATAATCCCAGTTCTAGCTGTTAAGAGGTGGAAATGAACAATAAAAAAGAAAACAACAACAACAAAAGAAAAAACAGTTGAATGTTTTTATCTGATTCTCCGTGTAGCATTATAAGTGGATGCAGTATTCAGTTCACATTACAGGCTTTTTTGTACTAGCACTGGGAGAAATTTGACAAAGAAAAGGCATGGGAGAGAAGAGGGAAAGGCAAAGGAAAGAAAGTAACAAAGGTAAAAAATCACAAGAAAGAGGAAGCACAGAGTGTATGGAGGCAAAAAACCAGAAAGTCTTAAGGTTTTTAAAATCTGTTTTTCTGCTAAAAGGGCAACAAACAACCTGTTGGCTCTTAGGCATATTTAGATTTTACAATGGCAGCGATTTTTGGCCTAGCAAACAGCAGCAATTTATTTCTGTAGGCTGAAACTCCCTCCAGTCCAAAGACCGCTGGGAGTGCTTACATAGTACCTAACCTTTGTTTCCAGGAGCTGGTAGTAAAACTTACATTTAACACAGAGTCTGTGAATCTCACTCCAGAGCACTGTCCATAAGGTAGGTGAGTCAGAATACAGAATACATTTGCTCAGAAAGGCCTTCTCTGAATTATCTTTGGATGACCATTTCTCATCTGATTTTTTGTTCTTTTCCTGCCTAACATTACTTGGGAAGGCAGTGCAAAGTCCTGTAAGTATTCAGGTGAGAAGAAGAAACAGATGTGATTCTGCCTTCAGGTCTCATGGTCTCTGCTTGTGTTTGAGACAGGAAGCATATGCTCCATCTGTTCTTAACCTTTTCTTTGAGGGCAAAAGTGTGCCTCACTCATTGAACTTCTTTGCTTTGCTTTGCTTTGCTTTGCTTTGCTTTGCTTTGCTTTTTCCAATGGATTTTTAAATTCTATTTTCAAATATTCCAAAATCCAATTTTTTAGCCTATTTTTTCACAATGCTAGAAGCATGAGGCATAGCCAAACATTGTCTCCTGGCCTCTGCGTCTTTACTAGAGGAGCCAGCACCTCCTAACCTGGGATGTTATGGCATTTGAGGTTTAGCACAGCTTACAAGTGTTTCTAATGGTAGAAATTATGCACAACTGCATTTAAATGCACTTCACATCCAGTGCTTTACACAGATAGCTGGTGAGGAGTTAGATGTAGTGAAGAATGCAGAGGCGATGCTCAGTTATTTGTAATGCTGCATGGATCTTAGATAATGAGAAGGCTAAGAAATTGTTGTTACTGAATTGTGTTGATATTGATGGTATAATGATTTATTTTGTATGATTTGGGGTTATAAAGGTCTCATAGTAAGGCAGCATCAGATATGGCTGGAAAAAAAGTAATAGTCTGATAAGCCCAGGAGACTCATTAGAAAAAATGCCAAGCTGTTAAGATATGAGAACATTTCTTTCTTGTCTCCAGACAAAACTACGCAGGGAACTGCTAGCTTTGAGAATCAACATTTGAAACGGCCAAAAAGCGACAAGAGGTGGAAGGAGAAGGGTTGGTGGAATTGTCAGGAGCAGCAATGAAGAGCAGCTTCTACCAGACAAAAGTGTTAGAGCCTGCTGCTGTTTTCAGAGAATGACACACTTTAAGAAGGCAAACAGGCATTTGAAATATTGTAATGTTTGACTCACCTCTAGTTTCTCCTGTGTTCCCACAACTAACACCAAGAAATACTGTATATGTAAAAAGTCTGATCACTTTATAAATTATAGGTCACTGCTTTTAAAGGCAAACATTGCAGGTACTATATAGACTTGCAAAAAAAATCAGTTGCCACATGATGGGCTTTCTGATGGTTTCTGAGCCAACCTGGTCCAAAAGAGGGCATTCCAGCTAAGCTGCACCTGTACAGAGGCAAAAGTGCAGAGCCCGTCAGCTGAAGGTGCTGGGTGGGAATTTTGTGGCCCTTCTTGTACACAAATCCTGGAGAGTTTCTCAGTAAGCGTTGGAAACAGTTAATATTTTAAGAGATTTGGAAATAAAATTAATCAGCGCTGTCTCCTCCTGTAGTGCTTACAGCAGTTATAAACAGAAGGTTAAAATAAACACGAGGAAGATATTCTCACCAGGACTTCACATCCACGTCTAAGAACTGCCGGCTGTATGGGCAGATGTACAATCTGCAGCATTTAAGAACAGCTCCGATTTGTCTGTTATCTGTGGTGCTGTTTGTCTGATCAAATTTGAAGAAAAAGCACTCAGGAATAGCAATGACTACAGCAGTCTCTGTTCGGTGAGGCCTGGTGAACATCTCTAGCCAGGCTTTAATTCTTTCCTTTCTTTCCCCCAGTGTCTTGTTCTATGAATTTGAGGCATCATACCTGAATAAATGCCCTGTTTAAGAACAGGGAAGGTTTGGAAGACATCATCCTTACATCTAGTTGCACATTATGGAGAAAGAAGTGTATGTGAAGTTGACAAGAATATGGATTTGTTTTGAGTGGATGATGGCTGTAAATACAGACGGCATGCAAACAGTGCTGGTAGCTGATCATCCGACAGCACACTGTAAATGCATATTTCAAAATGAGAGCAGGACAGCAAATGTCACTTCCAAAATAGCTATTATTTGTGTTGGAAAAGCATGTTTGACATGTTTTTTTAGTTGGAAAATGAAACAGATTAGAAAGTTGTTAGGCAGTAGCCAGAAAAAACTAACAATGCATTCAAATAAACCTAGCTCCTCACAAGCAGGCTAATAATTGTTTGTGGAGAATATTCAACAAATCACTTCAAATGAATTAGAGGAAAGGACAGTCTGTTGCTGGACAGACTGTGGGCAGTTTAGGTTTCTAGCTAATATTCAAGTGCGTATTTGGCTCCTGGCAGATTGATTCCTTTTGGCATGAGCTGGAGCCTGTTATGAAATTGGCTACACAAGTACAAGTCCTCACTCCATTTCCTTTAGGGTTGCTAAGCACAACAGTGATTGCCCTCTATGGTAAGGCAAGCACTTAAGTTAATAAATGTCCTCTTAATGAGTACACTAAATAGGAAAATGTCTGAACTGGAAAAATACCAACTGTACACCTTTTTCATGTTTGTTAATCACATTTGCTAATAGGATTAAAGTCAAAGATTATAGCAGATATAACTAAGAGAATCATTTTTGTTTCAAACGTACTTTTCTATGCCAAAAAGAAGTTATAATTCATGAACTTAAAGGCAGCATGACAACTTGTTAGCATCTTCGTTTACATGTTTATCTTTTAAAGAAAATAACTGAACATCAATCTGAATCTAAACTCAAGGGTAACTGACAGCAACGAGAGCAGCTCCATAAGCCTTCTTCACACAGGAACCTGCCTGAGCAAATTCCAACTAGCCCATCCCAGATTTTTCTTCTAACCTTTCTTTATTCACATGAAGTGTCCTTGCTCCATATCAGAAGCAAAGGTCAGCTTTCTCTAGTTTTTGAGCTCTGAGAGTTTCTTTTCCAAATTTGTAAGCTGTCTGCAACCCAAACATTCGCCAGCTTCTCCTCTGTTGCCTCTTGAACACTAGAGGGATGTTGTAAGGAAATAAAAAGCCACAAACTCAACTTGAAGTTATCAAGTACATCAGCTTTGCATTGCTTATACTGTAAGATACCTACTATAAATTAAATTAAATACAATCTAGCAGGAAACGGGTTAAGGCACAGGGAGATGGGGAGGTTGCATGGTGGTCTGAGTTACAGAAAGTAGCAAGCATGCTGCCAAGCACAGCTCCCACTTCTAGAGCCCTTGGAATACAGTCCTCAGGCACACTATTCTTTATTAAATAAACACAACTTTTTGTTACTGTGGTACGAGGCTGACATTTTCACACAGAGAGAAAAACAGGGGCCTAGCTTGGATCTCTGGTTTCGTTTACACCTGCAAGGGCAACGAGAGTAATCAGAGTCAGGTGGAGGTAAAATACTGCGAGATCAGAGTCAAGCACAGCCCTATCAAACTACATGAGCCCTAACTAGCTACACCTGACACACACTGGGCAAATGAAGTCCAAAAGCCAGCAAAGCAGTTAAATGTCCTATTCCCAATCTAAATCCAGTGCTAGCTGGATACTTCTTGTTCATGGTGCCTTTGAAATCTTCTCTGGGAATATGAAGCTAAACATTGAGGAGAAGAATCCTGAGTGCTGTAGTTATGCAAGTTGTTGAGAGAGGAGGAGAACGAGGACAGCAACAGCAGTATGAGAGGCTAAGATACTTCTTGACTGCCCCACAGTGTCTACCAACAGTGTATCTGACCACCAGCATGACCTAAGCCAGTGGAGCTCCAGGCTGCCACGGGAGACAGTTGTTGCCAGAAAGTCTATAACATTTGGATTTTAGCCATAAGTAGAGCACTGCAAGCTTGAAACTTGTTAACAACCCTGCAAATAGTAAATGTGTACAACTGAGTTAGAGTAATGTGCTATCAAAAAAAAAAAAAAAGAATAGAAATCATGACGAAAAATAGGTGAATTATTATGTGAACAGCACCATCCTCCAAGTAAAATTATGTACTTATTATGTCTTACCAATGAAAAATGAAAGCATAAACCTTGCAGAAGAGAAGGAGTGTAAGTGCCCAGCAACAAAGAAGACTTTCAAATAAATTAATTTCTGTAAATGTCCTAGTGATGGTATGTTACAGGAAGTGAAGAAGTCTGATTTTCCTCTGCCTTGCATAGCCACTTACCTGAAATTTGGCTGTGAAATACTGATGCGATGGTTTCCTGTCTGCTTTGCCCAGGTTCAGGTGAGCTGGTAGCTAAGCTTGGGGCAGAAGTGAGCCCAGTTGACCTGAGGTCTGCTCCTCCCTGGTGTCACTTGGTTAGCTGAGCCTTAGGGAGTTGCCTTAACTCTGTGGCTGTGGTATATTTTATGCCCAAAACAATGCAAGGTGAGATTTGCCTCTCTTTATGTAACTTCTTTCAAAGATCAGAAACCATTTGGGCTCCTAGATAAAACAAATAGCCCAGTGAAACAAGATGAACCCACAGTTTCCAATATTGTTCTGATCTGTAACATCATAGGAAACTCCATGGATCAGATAATCCTACTAGAACAGCCTGGAAACAATCCTGAAATCCAGCTTTTCATTTGACTGAGCTGGGCTTTTGTGGTCTTTATGCTGAACAACTCAGTAACCTTTCCAAAAGAATCCTGTGGAAGGAACCTACTGATCTTCTTGTAAAGTTCATCCCGAAGGCTGATGTTGAAGGAAGCACAGGAGGTATAACGTGACCCCGTGGCTCTGTCTGCCTACAGGTCAACAGATGAGACTTTTGCAGGCCGACAACCTGGATGTGATCCCCGAAGAGAGCTATAGGTCCTAAATAGAACTAAGTCTGCAAGAGGACGGTGATGTTTTCCCACAGTTTGCTAACCAGCCTGCCAGGGCTGCTTTTCTGGAGCAAATATTTGTATAATTAGCAAATGCTTTGGAATGTTTGGGGAGTATTGATGGCTGCCCGGTCTTGTTTGCAAAGTACGCACATTTTAATTTGACCAAGTCTTGAGAACTGTTGAGTATTTGCATCTTGGTCTGCTGATACATCTCATATTTGAAACTGGCAGATGTGCTGAGTGCTTTCGTATCCATAGCAGAACTCCCTAGGAGTCAGCAGTGCTCGGCATCTTGCAAAATCTGACGCTTAGCTTAGAGCTGTATGATTGTTTTATATGTTTCGTATTCCTTCATTAGATTGTGTGCTCTCCTGGATCCACTTACATTAAGTCCTGCTCATTAATTCCAGCCTCGCTTTCAGAAGGGGAAAACTACCGCAAATTGGTAGTATAACATGACTGAGAGGGTCTTCAAAGAATTTCTGGTGAAGAAACAAACATCACATAACAACCTGCTACACCTGAGCGCCATCCAGTTGTGAAATCTCCTATTTAATTTAATTTGTGTGTAGGTACTGAAGCGTTTTTAATGCCTCCAGAAGAAGTTAGTACGCTGTGCTAAGAGGGCTGCAGAGCGTGCTGCTGTAAGTGTGGGGATATTATTGATAAATCAGCGGTGCTATCTCATCTTGAATGCTGTGATTAATTTCGAGCTCGCTCATCCAACAGAAACAGCAGTGAAGAGGATGGTGGAAATGGGCACACGATAGGGACGGGACTTGGTTTTGAAGGAAGATGCGGGAGGGATGAAATACGGGCAAATAAAAGCGCTTTGGAGGTTTCTCCGGAGGTAGGCTGAGCGGAGCCCCGGAGCCGGCCGCTCGCTCGCTCCCGCGGCGCTCCCCGGGCGGCGCGGGGCCGGGCCGCTGCGGGACCGCTGTCCACAGCCGCAGTGCGCCCGGACTCCGCCGCTCTCCGCCGGGGGCTCCGCCGCGCCCCTCGCCGCGGCGCCCGCGCCCCCCCTCTA